>JAJHSJ010000015.1:62578780-62878780 GCA_021015155.1 Magnolia officinalis | reverse complement strand
TATAGGGTTTGTGATGCATGCTTTTGTTGCACCATGAGATATATTATATGATGACATTCAAGAGTTCGATCCACCATTGAAACATGTTGGGCCCCACCAATTGTGACGAAATCCGTCGATCCACCAGATATCTTCTACAACAGATGGTCTTATCCATCAGATGAAAATGTACACTCAAAATTGAAACCAATGGTCGTACTTGACCGGGTTTGTGATCATCTCCTATCTACCATGTGGCCCACTAAATGAACGGCTTCGATCTTAGAACAGGGCTCCATGTGTGCAGTTAGTGGGGCTGGACAAAAGCTCAATTGAGCAGTGTCTAGTTCCTTCCATCATTTGAGGGGGGAAGAATACGTGTCACAGATTTATGTACGTATGTATCACAGTGTAAGAGATCCAAGCCATTCATCAAGTACTGCGTACTTCAACATGCCATGTATCAAAAAGCTGAATAGTTGTCTACTCACATTGAATTTAGACTAAAGAATTTTACTAACCATCATTTTCACAAGCATTAATTTTTGCACATGCCATGTTTACGCCATACTCTACCTATACTTTACCTGATGAACGGCCTGGATCTTTGACACGTGTGATCTGTATCTCCCCTCCTCAAATAAAAGGCCCTTGAATTACAAACCTTTTGTGCCATGGCCTTCGCACGATTCTCAAGCCCATTAGTCATAGTCCATCCTGTCCGTGAATTGGGGTTGTCATGGCCCAGGCCAGGGCCCAGCAAAATCAACTTTTTGAATAGCTCAGCCCGGTAGGCCCAAGCCCAACGCTTCATTCGGGTCTAAGCCAACTCCAGGCCCGGCCCGTGAACTACCGACCAAAGAAGTGGAAGCCCCCAAAGCAAAACGAGGCAAATAGGTTTGCTCCCATACATTCCGACTTACTATAGTACGGTTCGTCGGAAACAATATCCGTTGTATCTAGGGACTTGTTCAGTGATCTAAACCGTCCAAATTGACCCAAAAACGTACGGATCATATCACTCTCCAATTAAAACATCTATGCAATTTTGTTATTTATTTTTCTGATGACAGTATACCATCGTCCTTCACCATTGCTTGCTAGAATAAAACCTTAAAGATTTATAAGACAGCCACCTTCAGCATATCAACGGCTTGGATCACAATCATACATCCAATCCAACCGATTTGTGTCCCCATGTATTGTTTAGAATACGTCACACGTTGTATTCGAGCAAATTTCCAAAGAGAAAACAAGCTAACAAAAGCGACAAAGCCCCAATGGAAAAGATACCGTGAAAATTACGTGTGCCGTCCTGCCAGCATGAAGTCTATGTGAGCGGAAGCTATGTTGGCCCATCACAATGTTAGCAAGAAATCCACTCCGTCTATCAGTTTTGAAAGCTAACAATATTCTCTAAATAAAAAAATGAGACAGATTCAAAAGTCAGGTGAGCCACACGACAGGAAACCTTCTTAGAGCCTACGCATCCAGAACTTCTCAAGCCCCCCATAACGCTTACATTAGTCAAACGTTCATAAGCAGCAGACCCTACCACCATGTAGGTACATATAACCTAGGGTTTTATTAGGCCATGCTACAGTAAGTGATTGAGCAGGTGAAGTACGTACTTGTAATAACAACTTTCAAACATGCTTTGTATGACCCGCTTTTAAGAGTAGCGGGGCCCAATCAAATCCCACCATGCACATTAGGTCACTCCCACATCAGTGGTATTAGTGTAGGGTGTGAATATCACATTAAAGATATAGTAGAGTAGGGTGTGAATATCACGTTAAAGATAGCAACATCGTAAAGTTCTTTAATCCTATCTTTAAGTTATTTATTTTCTATTTTTCACCTTCAATCAATCGTAACAATTCATGTGGTGTTTAATTTTCTTTATTTATTGTGTTGTGGTTTATTTGAGTTTTAAACATGCCTTATTCTTAAACTACCATCATATTGTTATCTTACAAAAATGAGAGTAATTTCTCACTCACGTCGTTGTAGTAGAGCCAACGTAGCTTCAGCTGCGACTTTGGTGGATCCATGACTGTGAGGCTCACAATGATGCATTTTTCTTACATCCATACCATTCATCCCTTTTGAAGGTTCATTTTAGAGTAAGATGCAAAAAATAAAGCAGATCCAAATCTAAAGGTGGAACACACCACAAGAAACGGTTGTGATTAAAAACCCACCATTAAAAATTTGTTGGGTGCCATCAGAATGTTTATTTTTCATCCGACTTGTTGCTTACGTTACAAAGACCACAGATATCATTATAAACCAAAACTTTTATGACCCACAAGAGGCTTTTAATGATAAATCACCATTGTTTGTTTCCTGCAGTGTGGACCACCTTAGTTTTCCATCTGCTACATTTTTATATCATGCCTTAAAATGAGCTTTCAAAATTGATGGACAGTGGCAAATCAATACCTTTTACCAAAAAACCAAAAAGAGCCTTAAATGATGTGTGTACATATAGACATGGGGATCCACCTAACTAATCGGCATATTTTTCATGGCTTACACTCAAATCAATCTGATGGTGGGTCCCATCTAATTCATATAATTTAATTAAGCTGCGCAGAAATGTGGAAGCTTAAGATTGCTGAAGGTGGTCCATGGCTTAAAAGCATAAATAATTACCTTGGAAGACAAACATGGGAGTTTGATCCGCCATCTTGGGACCCCTGAGAGAGGATTGCCGTTGAAAAATGGTCGTGAAGATTATCGCAAGAATCGGTTTGAAATGAAGCACAGCTCTGATCTACTAATGCGAATGCAGGTTTTATTTTAATTTTGTACTTTTATTATGAGTACTCCCACCTTGATTTATATTTTCATGCTTATTTTCTAGTTTCAGTAAGATAGTTTGAATTAATGCAATTTAAGCTTACTATTTGGTGTGGTCTACTTAAGTGTTGGACCTACCTCATTTTTAGGCTAATATATTAAAATGATTGGATAAAAAGAATGGACGGTGTGGATAATCATGTATATTACAGTAGGCCTCACACAAATCCGCCCATTCGTGGCTTGAGATTGAAGAGGAGAGTGCCAGGAAAATGTGTTGGATATACCGAAAAATAAAAAATAAAAAATGATTTAATTATTTCGTTTCACTGTATGTAAGCAAAGTATAAAGTACTTCCGAGGACACATCCGATTGTCATAATCTCCAAAACTTCAAGTAAGAATATTGCGGTATCATACTGGTATATATCATGATTTTCTTCTCTTCATTTCCGACCGGGGACAAAAGCACACAATGCACTTTTCGATTTCAATTTCCCCAAAAACATTTTAGCCACAAAATCCCAAAATTTTGAATATTTTATTTTTTTCAAAAAAACCACGAATCTCAACAGGGGTAGGACAGTCCACTTCCGGTTAAAACAATCGGCAACTCGACCCAACTTGGTCCTGGGGTGAGTCGCCACTCACCGAGTCGGGCTGAAGTTGTGGTACCCAGTATGAAACACTGAGTTCGAGTTGACTTGGATGAGTCGCATCAAAGTCGTTCGACTCTTAAAACCATGACCCTTGGTGCAAAAATCATCAGACCCGTTGGAGATAAAATCGCTAACATCTACTCATCAGGTGGGCCACACAATAGAACACAATGTTTATCCATTCATAAATAGAAAAATAAAAGTTTGGTACACTTAATGAGTGGATGAGGCTGTTTTTTGCATGAAATCCTCGGCCCCTACTTATTGGACGGGTTGGATGTTGTACCGCACATGAAAGATTGGATGTTATCCGCCAGGTGGACCGTTACCTATGGTCCAACCTGTTGGACAAGGAGACCTTCTCATTAAAATAATTAAATAGAGTAACTTTCATTTATGAGCAATATTCCAGTGCTCCTTATTTCTACAACCATCCTTTTTCCAATCCATGGATGGAACGGTTACAATTGCCTACCGAAAGTGATTCTTTAGAATCACAAGCAATCAATGATGGGCCCTATCAAATATATGGATCAGATTTTTATTGGACCTATTTTTGTTTAATCAATCTTAACCGCTGATTTTAAACACCAGTGATCAAATGGTCAATATTGTAGAATCAGTGTGATGTTGGCATGGTAGCCCATGAAATGTACACTGGACCTATTGAACGGTATAGATCAATGAATTGGACTGTCTAAGGGTTCCAATCCAACTAGGAGCACTAAAACTTATGGTGCTCTGAGAGCATTGGAATATTTCTCTTCATGTATATGGGCTATGGGGCACCTACTTTGAAGGCCCACTGGAATGTGTAGCCCACAAACTAGAACTTGGTTGTCCCTACATGTGATGGCCCACCAAACCATCAAGATGGAAAGATTGTTGGTTCTCTTACACCATAAACTGGCTTCAAGTGATTGTGGGCCCATTCCTTTTGTAGTTTGCAAGAGAGAAGCCATGTGATGTGAAGCTACCCCCAGTGAGATTAGAAGAGAAAGAAGATATCACAGAGGAAGCAGTGATCAGAACCTTAAGGCGGGCCATCGGGTTCTATTCGACCATCCAAGCTCATGATGGCCATTGGCCCAACGATTACGGCGGTGCATTGTTTCTTCTACCTGGCCTGGTAAGCATTTCCTTATCCAAGCAATAAAAATTCCAATCTTGGTTTCTTATTTTTTCCAACTTCAGTGGGCCACTACCACAATATTTGATGAGTTGATCACCAATAATCAATCAGAGTCGTCGATCTGGCCCTGGCCCATCTATTAATATCAACCTGAAATTCAAGCCCGAACCCGACTCATATGAGTCATAAACCAGTATGAAACCCTTGATCAAGCCAGGCCTCGCTAAAAAATAAAAAAATAAAACAATCTAGGACCATTCCTAGACTATTTTAAGTCGGGTCATCCATCCCAGCCCATTGAAAAGCAATATGGGCCGTTTGATTGGGTAGTGTTAACCCAAGCCCAATCCATTTACTTCAACGGCCCACATTTTATAATCTAAACCCGACCCACTACCCATTTCACTTGGCCCTCAACCTACCCGGGCTCAAAAGCAGACCCGGCTGGTTGAACCGCTAGCAGACCCGACCTGCTGCCGTCCCTTTTCAGTGTATGGACTTGTTTGGACCCTGGTGCCTGGATCTAAACTTATCTTGACCGTTCAAAAATGGGTGATGGAGCTGATAGTTATGGAGTTGGAATCAGAATGCAAGAGATGGTACATTGATTGGATGATCAAGTACAGCATATGAGCCGTTGGATCAGATTCAAGAAGTTTCATTTATGCATTTAGATGGCATAGATTATACACTACTTAGAAATTTTCTTGTGCATGTAATGTCACAGGTGATTGGTTTGCATATTGTAGGAGTCCTGAATACTGTTTTACCGGCCGAGCATCAACGAGAGATCCGACGGTATATGTACAACCATCAGGCATGTATACTATTATTGTGGGGCCCACATTTAAATCGGTATTTTTCAGCCACTGGCTAAGTTACCCAAGTTTTGCTATTGAGAAAATATACAATGTTTGATGGTTACTCAATAACCTGTCTAAAGTGGGCTAATCTGAGCCATTGGTTTAGTGGGCCTGATGGTGTACTACAGACCCAAGTCCATTTTGGCCCACTTCAGATGGTTGTAATTGTCAGTGTACATTTTTCATTGGGTTCCTAGTATCATCTGATAGACGAGATATTAATCCATGGCACATCACATGATAGGGCCCATCAAATCAACAGCTCATATTAATCACACAAAGGTGGGCCCCACATGAAAGAGAAAGGGATTGTATCTCATCACAGCCCTCCCAAGTCATTAGAAGATTGAGAGAATCTGTCTTTGTATTAATCAGAATGCAGATGGTGGGTGGGGCTTGCACATAGAGGGCCACAGCATCATGTTCTGTACAGCACTTTTCTACGTTGCACTGAGACTGATTGGTGAAGATGGTGATGGTGGTGAAGATGGGGCTATGATGAAAGCTCGAAAGTGGGTCCTGGATCGCGGTGGGGCCACTTCAATACCATCTTGGGGGAAAATGTGGCTTTCGGTAAAAACAGCTTTAATTGCATTTTATATGACAAATCGTCAAGGAAAAATGAAATTTAAGCAAGAGGGCCACAAATATTATTAGAAAAATAAAATTAAAAGGAAAAAAAAAAAAAAAGTCCTAGTTGCATTGGGTCATTTAGACAATCCAATCGATGGATCTGAACCATCCATTAACTCCGAACTAACGTATTGGGTGTATAAGGTTCATCGGTCGAAGAGAAGAGATCAACATCTTCTTTTCAAAAATAGCCCATTGAATCTACAAGGAAAGAGAAACCTCTAAAATATGAAAATAAAATTGATATTAATAGAAAATGTATTGCATAGTATCTCATCTGTATAAGAAAAACAAACCCTTCACCATAATTTGACTTGAAATAAGATAATTATTTGAAATAGAAAAAAATATTTAAAATAGTAAAAAAGACATGTAATCCTATCAAAACTCATAAAAAAAACTTAGATGACTAAAGAAAAGACTTTGGACTACGACTAGACTCTTGAAGTACTAAACTTAGAAGGAAAAAAAAATAAAAAATTGAAACTTACTAAAATCAAATTTTAAAACTTTTTTTTAACACACGCACTGCAATGGGTACTCAAACTCATGACCTTAGTGTTGAAACTCTTATGAGTCTACCACTAAGCTAGGAGTGACCCAAAATTTTTTAATTTAAAATCCTAATTTGACCATTGAAATTATTGAATTTTTAAAACCATTTCGAAACCAAGAAACCTTGTGTTGTTTGCTAGGGTGTAGAGCTTGTCGATAGCTTTTTAATGATAAATTATAAGGGTGAAATATAACCAGATTCTAACTGTCAATGGCTATGATGCACATTTAAGCTATTTTTTGCCTTGTTCAAGGCCCATCAAGTCATTCCAACATGTAATACTCATTGATATCTTTCCAACGGTATATTATAAAGTTCGAAACAAATAACTAATCACAAAGTTATGGCCGTTGCAAATTATAATGTTTGTTTAAGTTATTTTTGCCCTAATTAAATTCTTTCAATTTCTTTCAATCCTAGCCATATATAAAGACATCCACCACTTATACTACATTGAAAACCCATTTCATGGGCTACCACCAAAAAATTAAAAAAAATTTTAAATTAAATTTTTTTTAAAAAAAAATTAAAAAAATCACATTAATCCTATGATCAGCCAACCCTAAAATAGTAAACAATCCATGATCAAATGGTTTATTTCACTTTTTTATGTGTAAACTATCCTGACCTTCAATATTAGAAGCTACTGATCAGATGGTTAAGACTGTAGGATCAATGACATGTTTTCATGGTACCCCATGAAATGAATGTTGAACCTAAAAAAGAGTGTAAATCAATGGGTTTGATTGTCTAAGTATCCCAATGCAACTGGAAGCAATATAACTTATATAGAGCTTTTCTCAAATGAAACCTATTTTACACTAGATATGGACCCCACCCGGTTAAGCAGTGATTGGTCAAGCACCCATAAAGAGCCCATATAGAGGGGTAGTTGTGGGACTATTACTGTGGGCAGAGGGCCCACCTGGCCCGTTCACCGATCATCGTTCGATGGGGTGGGGCCCGAGCATCTACTTCATGCGTGTGTATCTGTCATACATGATTTATTGTACCAAACATCTCCCACATCCATTAGTTGTGGATGAGAATCTCAAATCACATGAAAGTTGGTGGGCCATCAAAAGTGAAAACCCGAGTGTGCACAGGGATTCCCGCCCACACCTAATGGATGGTGGGGAATAACCAATGCTCTATGATGTGTGTATCAATTAAGAAGGGCCAATAAGTGAAATATGGGCCCACCCTGGTCCCTTAATTACAAATCAAATGACTATGTATTGTTTTAAAACTATGGATTTATATGATGTTATTTGCAGATACTTGGTGTATATGAATGGTCAGGCAATAATCCCATGCCACCAGAACTATGGCTTCTTCCTGAATTCCTTCCTATTCATCCAGGTCTTTTCAAAGCCTTTCTTTGGTGTATATACATATACATATGTATGTAATGTATGCATACATGTATTTTTGTAACCATGCATATGTATATGTAAGTACATTTCATATCTATGAATGTAGTTTCTCTAAATTCTACATGGAATGCATTTCCTGAAATTTATAGTCTATACAGGACGGATGTGGTGCCACTGTCGTATGGTTTACCTGCCAATGTCGTATTTATACGGGAAGAGATTTGTGGGTCCAATAACAGAAATGGTTTTGTCGCTAAGATCGGAGCTCTACACCGTCCCATACGATCAGATAGATTGGAACAAAGCGCGCAATTCATGCGCAAAGGTCTGCATGCATGCAACTATGACATATGCATACATATATATGTATGTATGTATGAAATGAGGCAATATGCTAAAATGAGCTGTGGTTTTGCAGGAAGATCTGTATTACCCACATCCCCTAATACAAGATATCCTATGGGAAGGTCTTCACAAGATTGGAGAACCTCTTCTTAGAAAATGGCCCTTCTCCAAGCTGAGAGAGAAAGCTCTAAGTGTCACAATGCAACATATACACTACCAAGATGAGAATAGTTGGTACATTAGCATAGGCCCTGTCAGTAAGGTATTTATACAATGTATAAGGTTTGTTAATCCTACACTCCTATCTTTACACACCCACCTACATGGGCCCACATCAACATCATGCATCAGTTGGCACCTGTTATTCCAATGCTGCGATGTCGTGATTTGAGTGTTTCCCCAAGTATATAGGGTTGGTAACTTTCTAGCTACTCTATCAGATGAGTAGGATGAAGCCACGTGGTGATCATTCAATCATCGGGAATACATTACGAACCTTCTAGATAAATCTACAGAACCATCTATACAAAACCTAACTATAGAACTATAAAATTTTCTAGAGATCTCGACTTTACATGCTTCAACCATTCTCTAGAATTCTCAATACAACTGTACATACTATGTTCATAGCCTCTAGTATGCAAGAAGTGCCAAAATTAGCTAAGTCCCTAAAATAGCCTCTTGGGATTGCCCAGTCCATGACAGTGAGCCAAGATTCAGACTGTCTAATCATCAGGTGGGAGGGGCATGTTTGAAGAGAATGAATGGTTAAAAAGTCCATGACGACTGAACACAAGGTGGGTCGGCTGTAGCTTGGTGTGATGGGATGGGTGATGCCAGATTAACAAAAAGATTATGTATGCAATTTCAAAATAAAGAATGAAAAATTAAATTTCTAATATCATGAACTACATAGGTGTTGAATATGGTTTGTTGTTGGGTGGATGATCCAAGTTCAGAGGCATTCAAGTTGCATATTCCACAAATCTACGACTATCTCTGGGTTGCTGAGGATGGCATGAAAATGCAGGTTTTGAAATCATCTCCATGCATTATTACTTATGTTTAAAGCAGATTCGTCATTTGTCGGCATTTTAGAACATTTTCGATTTCCATTTCTCAATAAAACTAACTACTCAAAATAATTACTGCAGGGAACCAATGGAAGTCAGTTATGGGACACTGCCTTTGCCATTCAAGCAATCATCTCAAGTGATCTTGTCAAAGAATATGGTTCCACTCTTAAAAAAGCTCACGACTTCATAAAAAAATCACAGGTATCATCACATTTTAACAGCTACATCATTATCATCATCACTTAGCCTTATCCTAACTAATTGGGGTCAACTACACGAATCCTGTTCAGCCATTCCACTCTGTCATCTTAACAGCTACATAACATGGAAAAACCAGCATACCAATGATATGAAATGATGTTGAAATGGGCCCACATGGTTTAAAAGCCATTCAGTTTCTAACAATAGTTTCTCAGGTTAATCTAATCAGTTACCATCTTAATCTTTATCCTTCCACATTGTTTTGAAGATTCGGGTGAACTGTTCTGGTGACTTTAGTTCCTGGCATCGTCACATATCTAAAGGAGCATGGCCCTTCTCAACAGTAGATCATGGATGGCAAGTATCAGATTGCACAGCAGAAGGATTAAAGGTTACAATTTACCCACTTAAAACTCATTTGATAGAGAAACAATAATTGCACATGGCTTATAACATACTTAATGCATGTGGGTTCTCATGGTCACATTTGGAAGACGTGTGAAACATTTGGAGCGGTCATTTGGCGGGTCCAAGGATGGATGGGATGGTTTCCCAGAATCAGGATAATTAGATAATCCCAATTGCTCAATTCAAGGGGGGAAATGAACACTGCCTATTTCTGCACTATATTCTGATCGAGCAGTCGTGATTTCTTTAAAACCAACCCCTTTGTTCAGGCCATGTCCCAACCATTATCGGTCCCACTGGACAACTAGTCCAAATGATGTGTATTGAGAATGTGTAGTAAGATCTGCGCAATTACCATTCCTCTATTTGACAATCTGAACTCAGTTCCTTAACAATTCAACTACATTCCATACTCTTTTGCAGGTTGCTATCTTACTGTCAAAATTCCCTCCAGAAACAGTCGGAGAACCAATAACCGCAGAGCGGTCATATGAAGCTGTAAATGTCCTTCTTTCATTACAGGTAACTAGAATCCACATTAGACCAAAGTACTCAGATCTTACAAAAGTGGTACGTAAATGCATTACTATTTTGGGTGTTTGTGTTAAGCAAAAGAAGCTTGATCGGTCCCAACATTATGGCATTATGTTTAGATAGATGTAGAATCTCCAACAGTTCCCATCCAGACATTAAATACATTGTGGACATACATTTCACTCATGCAGTTCATTTCTTGCAGCACATTCGTACAAATTCCTTGGTTCCAATGGTACATCATAGAGGCAATCTAATATGCTCTTTCTTTTATCCCTACAGAATAGCAATGGCGGTTTTGCATCATATGAGCTGACAAGATCTTACCAATGGATGGAGGTAATGTTGTGGAATAGAAAAGGCTTTGTTTGATTCAGAAATATCACTTCAAACCCAAGTAATTAATATTCCTAATCTAGCTCTATATTCTAAAGGTTCCTTACAATAAAACCTTTACTCCGGTTTTTAGGATCTATCTTCCATTACGTCCATTTTCCTTTTGGATTGAGGCAAACGAAAGAAAACTAAGGAAACCAAAAAGTTTCCTTTTGATGTGACATTTTCTTTGTTCGAGAAACTTTTTTTTTTTCTATGAAAGGTGAATAATATTATTAAGCAAGACCCAAAAAAACAAAAATAACAACCGAAACAAAACTCAGGGAAAATAAAAGGAAAGAGGAAAAAAGAAAAATAAAACAAGGGTACAACAATCAGTCCCATGACTGAAGGAAACCCAAAGGCCAGAAACTGAATCCCAAGGACCCAAAAACCCAAAGGAGGCTAAGGAGCCCAATCTTTTAATAGAATCAACACCCTACAGAACACCCCTGCCGAAGAAACCTTCCTATTGTGAAGTAGCAGTTATTTCTTTCTAACGAGACTGCCCACAAGATGACCGTGAGCAAGGACATCCATTTTTTCCTCCCGATAGATCCCTCCGGGGTCAACATGCCACTGGCAGAGAAGGGCATCAATAGACTTAGGCATGACCCAAGAAACACCAGCAAGGGCGAGGGCTTTCCACCAGATATCCGAGGAGAAAGGGCAATGGAGGAAGAGGTGATCCACAGGCTCCGCATCTTGGAGGCAAAGCATGCAGACGTTGGACAAAATCATGCCTCTTTTGCGCAAATTGTCGATAATGAGCACCCGATTCCTTCCCGCAAGCCAAACAAAGGCGCCAACTTTTGGGGGGGACTCCGTAGAACCAGACTGCGTCCGTATGGCAGCATCTCTCAGGTAATAGAAGAGACGCTAAGGACCTGTAGAAGGATCTCACCAAGATTTGAGAAACACAAAAAGAGAAGGAAGGAATTGATTTCATTGCCTCACTAAGGAAAACATTATTTTTCCAAAAGTCAATTGGCAGGAAAAGATGTTTCTCTCGAATTTGGAGGGAAAAGAGGTTTCACTTTAAAAATTGCAACCCAAACACTGGAAAATAGAAAAGAAACACACTTCCTTTCATAGTTTCTCTAGTAAAACAAACAAGTGTAAGCTATTTCTTTTCCTCCATGCTTATGTCAACTTTACACTTGTTTATATCATTAACTATGTTTTACTTTCTCTTTTTCTATTTTCATCCAATCCAAACATATGACCTTAGTTTTCTAAAATTTAAACATGCTCACATTGCCTATGATTGCCCAACTATACCTCTTGTACAAACAATAAAACATTAGTAAATTCTATAATAAATCAGAAAGCTTCCTTTTTATACTAAGAATGCAATTTTATAAATTGTACCTACCTAATTTCCATGTGTGCTTTAAGAGTGTACCTTTCCTTTTAAGGAACTTCTTGTGTACTTGATCATTTATAATTATAAAAATTTTGGGTTTTCATGCTTTTCCAGTTGATCAATCCTTCTGAACTTTTTGAGGATATTGTTATCGATTACACGTAAGATTTCGTAACCTTTGTGTTCTCCTTAGGAACGAAACTCATGTTAAATACTCTCAGACAGTTTCAATTTAGTACTAACTAGTATAGCATTGTAGGCATGTGGAATGCACTTCAGCAGTAATACAAGGTTTGACATCATTTATGAAATTATATCCTGGACACCGGAAGAAAGAAATAGAAGCTTGCATTGCAAAAGCAGTCGATTACATTGAAAAAGTACAACAAACCGATGGTTCGTGGTATGCGTTTTCTTCTATTTCATTAAGAATCTGAAGAAAAAATTTTAAGTTGATATGAAGAGAGCTTGCTAGTGTTAAGCATGTTTATACACAATACCACATGTGCGAACATGGCATGCATGTGTGAGATCCAAGACACCCATCAATGGGCCCCATAGCATAGATGCCAAGGCCATTTGGCCGATCTGCTTATTGGGTAGGGAACAATTATGAAATAAATGGACAGCTAAAAACTTGATCGGCCTTATATTAGTCATACATTTCTATGATAAGTTGATCCATCAGAATTTTTTGCCAGGACATCTAAATCAATTGGCCCACCTTACAAACAGAACAGATGTTCCACATGAGTCATGATGGGACATATGGCCGCAATGAACTTTGGTGTACTTTTACTTGAATGAGAAACTATTTGTAAGGAGATAGTAAAATCTTGTTTACTTTTATGGTGAAAACTGAATTACTCAGATAAAACACATACATGATCAGCATCATTGCATAGGTATGGCAAATGGGGAGTATGCTACACCTACGGCACGTGGTTTGGAGTGATGGGGTTGGTGGCTGGTGGAAGAACCTACCAGAATAGTGGTAGAATTCAGAAAGCTTGTAACTTCCTATTGTCAAAACAGCTAGCTTCTGGAGGTTGGGGAGAGAGCTACCTTTCATGTCAAAATAAGGTAAGTGCCTAAAGTTTGTAACTTTTACTTGATTGAAGAATTCGTTTATTGATATAGATTCTTTATTTTCTCCTTAATAATCGAATGAATTTTGTGAACATGGGACATATATTTTTTCTTCCTTGAATCTAAAACCAGATCATTGACGAAATTGAACAGTGTTATCATCTTATGAATAAAATGGAGAAGATTGTGTTCTTAAGCATTTCCTACTCCTTGTGCGACTTGGATACTGACATGCAGTCTCAGCAAACATGGACATGAGGAATTTGGCACATGGGCCTTAGAAAAATCAACAAGCTGATAGATCCATATATCTCTGGGATGATACTGAAAAATGTATTATTAGTATATTTTTAGTTCAATCGTCATCATAGCCTTGTGTTTGAAGGAGACACTTCAAATGTTATATCTTTTCTTAATGGAAACAGTAGATTTTTTTTTAATTTTTTAATTTTTTAATTTTTTTTATTTTTGGGGGTAGTTTGGATACTTCCAAGTCTGGTAAGGTTTTATGAGGTAAGACAACTAGAGATCAAAACCTGGATCATTCACTCACAGGACACTGTAATAGAAGTAATTACATAAAGAGGTAGTGGTACAGGTCAGATATGGCGCCCACATGGTGTGCCGTCTAACAGATGTGTTCCCTCAGGTTACACCCACGGCTTGAAAATCAGCTCGATCCAAAATTCTGGTGAGCCACAGCACAAGGGACAGGGCAAGCGGGGATGCCCACCTGAGTTTTATTACAAACTTCTTTTTCCCTAAGCATTCCTTGAGGGCAGATGGAAGGATCTGGATGGCCTGGAATATTTGATATACTCAACAAGGCGGCCCCCACGACAATCAAGGGTGGGTGTCCCCTCTAAACTTGTCCCATGTTCTGTGGCCCTCCTGAGTTTCAGTTTGGGCTGAGTTTTGGCCATGGTTGTAGCATAAGGCAACCCATATGATGGAGTGATTGGATGACATGAATATATCACATGGGCCCCACTTCTTCCCGGTACCACTGGAGCGCACAGGGTGGAGAAGGATGATAGGGGCTGAAGCACAAAATTCAGTCCCTATGAATTTATCTTTTTGCGTTTAATGAAATTCAGGCCACTGGTTCAAGTATAAACATCCAATTACAGTGTGTTGGGCTGTGTTTGGATGCACAAGTGAATTGAATTACAAATGAGTTCAATGACAAAAAAAAATGTGCAATGTTTCTTAGAGTTCATGACAGCAAGTGCCCTCAAATTGCAATCATGCGTCTTCCAAACACATTCGAAATTAACATAATTACAATTTGGAGGAGGATATGACAACTTATTCATTTCTGCATTACTAAACATAGAGACTAGAGTTACAATAAATTCAATTCATTAAAGCATCCAAACGCACCATCGGTGATAAATTCTAATTCTATTACAAATGTTGAAACAGGTATATACAAATCTTGAAGGGAACAAGTCACATTTGGTAAATACTGGATGGGCTATGCTGGCTCTTATTGCTGCCGGGCAGGTTTGAGAATTAACTAATCCTCTATTTATTCATATTAGCACTTACATAAACTGAAATTATAGGACGGACATCGGTTTGCAGAGAAAAGGTGACATATTTCATCATTCTTCAGAACCAGTTAATTTCTGAATTCAACTCTTCTTGAAATTTCAATACCACACCTATGTCCCATCTTGGCCAATTCATCTGACATGGATTGTTGCTCATACTAGTTTATGCATTTTATTCTATTAGATTTCACTAGAATCATGAGAATTGAATCCATAAACCATCATAGTTTAGTAACACTAATCTAACTATATAAAATGAGAGTATATGAGAAATCGAAGCACGGACCATGCAATAGGCTGAGCCTGAATGGTCCAAAATACGAGCTGAAACCAATCCGGGTCCTTGTTACAAACGGACCCTTGGTATATTCTAAGAGTTTGGAATGGTACAAAAACTACAAATAGAAATATATATATATATATATATATATATATATAGTGCATCTCACTACCACCATAGAGTTAGTTTATTTGAATTTATGTTCCACAAGGTCAGCACTTTTATTTTTTTTTGGATCTAGGCTGAGAGAGATCCAATTCCTTTGCATCGAGCGGCGAGGCTACTGATCAACTCCCAAATGGAAAATGGTGATTTTCCTCAGCAGGTAATTCCCTTCACATCTATTTTAAGTATGTTCGTGCATTTGAATGCATTCTCCAAGTGAATTCCAATTACAAGTCTAATATAGCCGAAGTTCCGAAATTGTATTTTCTCTCATCTTGAGATTTCGGATTTTAATGACAAGTCAAACTCAAAAGAAACATGGTCGCAATTCGTGGGCTACTTCTGTTTCCTCTTGATTAATCTGAATTTTCACAATTTTATTCGCTTGTGCATCCAAACACTTCATAATATTTTCAAAAACCTCAACTTCCCAGTAGATCATCTCAAGTCCCAACAATCCATGTAGAACATACATTGACAAGAAAATTTATTAAGCGTGTGTTTGGCTGCACCAAATATCATGATATTTCATTAAATCAAATACTTATTTATTTCTCAATGATCTATTGCAGGAAATAATGGGAGTCTTCAACAGTAATTGTATGATCAGCTATTCTGCATATAGAAACATCTTTCCGATATGGGCTCTTGGAGAATACCATCGTCAGGTCTTATCGGCCACTAAAAATACCCAATATTAACAAAGCATCTTGCGTTGCTCAATGTTCACTTCATTTTAATAGAATTACAATTACGAGACTCGCTCCTTCTTTTCAAGTTATGTAAGTCTGGATATGTCTTGTACATGTAGTTGTGGATCCACTCGAATACGCATACATATGTATAAATACATATTGCTAAGTCGGGGCTACAGGACTACAGGACTTCTCTGTCAACTAGGGAGGTAAGAAGACAACAATCAGTGAGGAATTGGACGATTGGAAAGATTCCACTACCAAACTGTTGGGATGCCTTGCACAAACCTTAGGATCTAGCCTCCCGAAACAAACCAGAATTATGGATAATAAATCAATGAAATAATCAATCACATACCACACAAGAGATTTTTAGGTAGAAAACCCTCAAAGAGGTAAAAACCACGGGACCTCGTCCAGATCAACAATCCACTATGAAGTAGAACGTTACAATCTTCTTCACTCACGCAAGAGTGGATAAACAATAAGAGAAATAGAGAAAACGGAGAGATCTAACCGATTACGAGGACATAGAAGCGCTAAGATATAGATTGCACAGTAGAGAGCCTCCACCAGCAGAACCTCCCTTCTATAAGCTTCCTCTCTCTCTTTCTTCTTCTCTCTCACCTTTGATAGCCCTAAACCCTTTAGCAAATCCCTTGTAAAGCTTTAGGAAACCCTCTTGTTGTGCCTAGAAAAACCCTAAGCAACCCCTTTTATAGTTTAGGAAGCTCCTTTCCGCATCCCTGTTGCGAAAGGACTCAAATCCGTAGTTTCGCGCAAAATCGCGGAACAAACTGCGTAACCTTCGACTAGTCGAGCTTAGTCTTCGATTAGTCGTAGGACCCCTTCGACTAGTCGAGACATCCCTTCGACCAGTCGTAGCTACAGTAAAAAACAGCAAAAATACTCGCTGGACTTTGAGTCGAAGTTACGACTCAAACCTTCGACTGGTCGACCACCAGCCTTCGACCGGTCGAGCAGGGCTCACGACCGGTAGAAGATGGGTTAAAAAAACCCATCAAATCTCCCCCTTTTTGACCCGAGAGGGATCTACCTTCTTCAAGCCAGCCAGGTTTTTACAAACCTCAAACTTGCCCTTGAGCAAAGCCTTGGTCATCATGTCTGACCCATTATCGTCCGTGTGGAACTTCTCAAGCTGTAACACCTTCTGTTCCAAAGTATCCCTTATCTAGTGATACCGAATCTCTATGTGCTTCGACTTGGAATGCTGACTTGGATTCTTGCTCAAGTGTATAGCACTCTGACTATCGTAATAGACCACGTGCTCCTCCTGCTTCAGGCTAAGTTCCTGTAGGAACCTTTTCATCCAAAACATCTCTTTGCATGCCTCTGTGACTGCAATGTACTCGGCCTCTGTCGTCGACAATGCTACGACCTTCTGTAGCTTGCTCTGCCAAGAAACCGCTCCCCCTGCAAACGTGAACATGAACCCCGATGTAGACTTCCTGGAGTCTATGTCACCTGTCATATCTGCATCTGTGTAGCCCTCTAACACAAGTTTACCGTCACCATAGCATAGGCTCAACCTAGATGAGCCACTTAGATACCGTAGTATCCATTTCACCGCTACCCAATGCTCTTTGCTAGGATTGGCAAGGTACCGGCTGACAACACCAACCGTATATGCTATGTCTGGGCGTGTACACACCATAGCATACATCAAACTTCCTACAGCTGACGCGTAGGGTATCTTCTGCATCTCATCCACCTCTGCCTTCGTCGTGGGACACTGCCTGTCGCTCAATCTGAAGTAACATCCAGTGGAGTACTGACCGGCTTCGCTGCATTCATATTGAACCGCTCTAGGACTTTCTCAATATACCACTCTTGTGACAGCCAAAGCTTCCTGCTGCTTCTGTCACGGGTTATCTCCATTCCTAGGATCTGTCTAGCCGGGCCCAAGTCTTTCATCGCAAAAGACTTGCCCAACTCCTGTTTCAGCTTGTCAATCTTTTTGATGTCTTTTCCCATGATGAGCATGTCATCAACATATAACAGCAGAACTAAGAAATCACCATCTAAGAACTTGCGCGTGAACTTGCTAAGTCGGCTACAGGACTACAGGACTTCTCTGTCAACTAGGGAGGTAAGAAGACAACAATCAGTGAAAAATTGGACGATTGGAAAGATTCCACTACCAAACTACTCTATAAAAGAGAAAGTTTCCATCCCCTCTCCTCTCACAATCTTGAGTAGGAAAAAGTTTCATTAGTAGGTGCTCCTATAGGTTAGAAGGAACGTTTGAATCAGCAGCACTATTCATCTTCCACTTGAACTTGATTAAAGATATTAATGACAGATCATGTAGTACAGCTTTTCTAACTTCTCTTTCTCCATGCATTCAAATCATGCAATCCTGAAATTGCAGCAATGTGCTTGCATATGTATAATGTATAATGAGTGACGCTTCCCCTTCATGTGTATGTCATGAGAACGAATGTTTGCATTATGGATTCTTAAAAAATAATAATAAAATAAAATCTTCCCTTCTCTTTCATTTTTCTTTTTCTGGATAAGCCAGTTGCACGTGTGCAATGCTCATGTACACACCACTCATATGGCCACATGCAGTTGCACGTGTGCAATGCTCATGTACACACCACTCATATGGCCAGATGGGACATTGGTGCAAGATCCAATCCATCCATCAGGTTGTCCAACCTTCTACATGTTTTCCCAAAAATAAATATGGTTCATTCAGCATTTGGGCCCCAATATTGGAAACAGGTGGATGGGTTAGAAAACTTGGGCCAAAATTTTCATAGCTGTACATTTTGTTTTTTTACAAAATGTGGCCCACCTGACCATTCGATCAACCTGATTGTTGGGCTAGGTTAGCAATATAGTGGTGTCTTTCTGATGGACGGGTTGGATCTCAGAAGCATCTTGCCATTCTGGCACATTTGTGGCATCTACATGAGCTTTATTGCACACGCACGTGCATTTAGCAAAGTTCCGTGTATGTATATGTTAGTACATGTACATGGTCTCATCAGTGCAAAAACACATGAAGCGCCAAAAGTGGACCATCCTGATTTTTGGACCGGATGATTTTCATCATGGTGGGTCCCACCATTTGCATGGCTTGGACGTCGTACGCCAGTGGCACTTTTGCGTGAGAAGAAAAAAAAAAAAAAAAAAAAGATGGTACTGCACACTGAGGTGTCATGCAGCCGATGCAGCCGGACACAGGTGATCAGTTCTCTTGTTATGATGTGTAGCTTCGGAAGAACATATCAAGCCATTGATGCCCAGCTGGTGTGATCACATCATCACAACCGTCCAAATCTACAGGGCCAAGATAATGTACCGATCCTTTCTTTGGTTTGGGCACGTGTGTGATATGTGGGTCGTGTTGCACTATGGCCGTCCAAGCGCTACATCCGCAGCTGCATTTCATCAGTAACTTGATGGGAAGTCTTTAAAGAACGTTGAAAACAACGTCTCATATGAGATCCTCAATACGAACCGTTGATTGTTGCTCTTCTTTCATCCTACCCATTTTTCCTCCATTTCTTTTCTGTTGGGTTGGCCCAGCCCGAGAGATGATCAAATCCTCATTTCCCACTTGTATGTTCCTAATTCATCCGTTGATCAAGTGGGCCGCGGATGCACTAGACCCCCATTCCAGTTGTTGGTCAGTAAATTGACGGTTAAACAAACGTAACCATTGGTCAAAATGCAACAGAGAATGTGTCACTAATCCAACGGTTGAGATTATTCAATGGATAAACTTCTTCGTCCATCACCCCACCATTATGGGACCAATCAACGGACAGACACAGAACAGACCAGCCTTTCAGTAACCCTAGCCTTGATCTGGTGGGCCCTGTCATTGGGCAGGGCATGCCCCTAATTTCTGTTACCAGATGATCCTAGCCATCCGATCGGTGGCCATGAGGCCCACCATATGAATAGCAGGAACTTTCTTTTCTTTTCTTTTTTTGGAAGGATGACAATTTATTAAAAAAGCAGCAAAAGCCGAAAGAATACAAGAACAAGAAAAGCCACCCCGAAACAAGCATTAGAAGCCCACCCCAACCTGCATATTACACGCTAAGAAGAACGCGAGTGGAATACAAGAGATAGCACCTCCGATTTCTTTCCTTCCAAATGGCCCACAACTCAACTAAGAAGAATAATCTCCACTCTTTAACGGCTTCCCCGCCTATACTCCCCCCATGCCATTGCCTAAAGAAGTCATCAATGCGGCCGGGAAAACTCAGGTGATGCCACGAATTACATTTATTTGGTTATCATCCGACCATGGTATTGGTGGGCATTTATTGGACAGCTAAAAATGAAAAACATCGAATGGTCTTATTTCAGCAAACAAGAGTACACGAATCAGAGGTTAGGTTTGTGAAAACAACATGATTTTGAGATGGTGACTTGCAACAGTGGGGTCCACAATCTAGTCAGTTTAATTTGAGTTAATAACTTCCAGTTGCATTTCTTTCAAGACAAACTTGAAAATTGACAAAATTGCGATTTACAACACAAGACCGTTGAAATTTTCTGTTCAATTTGATAATTGAAACCAAACACGCCTTAAAATGTCAGCCCAATAACATTATACCATACTAATACAGATCTTGAACAAAGCATGGAAGAAAAAGCCATGCTGGGAAAGTTACCATTAAAAAATGCAAAATTTATTGAAAAAGAGTTTGTTACATACCCATGACGGAAGTATCATCAAAACCCAGTGCTTCAAAAAATAAATTCATTTCTATCTTTCTTTTTAGTGATCAGCACGCAGCAATTCGTGATGAACATGAAAACTTACCTCTTTTCTTTTACCCGCTTTCCAAGGGCAAAGTTGTCGTAATTTAAGAGTCCCGAGGACCCTGTCTGTGCTATTGGCCTTCATCCATAGCATCATTCCCACTACACCTTTGGGATGGTGGGTCCTTGTTCTCATCTTGTCTTGATTCTGCTTCACCAGATTCGGATGCCTTTGCAACGGAGTCTTCTAAGGCCTCAAGGAATGAGAGGACGGTGAACTTGTCTGTCGAATGCATAAAATATTATAACTTGATGATGGGACTTGGGCAACAAACTTGATGAATTAAATTTGAAACATGGTTGCGACTAGCTAGCGGCCTACAACACGGCTTTTTACTCAATATGCGAATGACTACATCTCATTGCCAGAACTAGTTGGAACAAGTGTTTTAAATAGCGAATAGCGTGTAGCATAATGTTCACCTCCTAGGTTGCACCAAATACCATGAAATTAGACTTTTGAGTAATAGTGAAATGTCATGATATTTGGTGCAACCAAACACATCCTAAAATAACAGCAAAAACAGGTAAAGATGAGTATAAAAATAAAGAGATAGCAAATGAACGGATTTAATATTGTTACTTATATTATTTTACTAAAACCATTGAAAACATTAACCAATTTTAATTGAAAATATAAAAATGTAACAAATTGTTAACAACATTAGTTAATTTTGATGTTTAGTGAAAAATGGCGTATAGCATATGCTAAATAGTGTATAGCCTATGCTAAATAGCGTATAGCGTATGCTATAGGTGACTTGAGCTATTTTCATGGCTAAGCTACGCTACGTGGTGTAAGCCATTTAAACATGGTTTGGAACCAACCAAAAGGTCAAAACTGAAACCTACTTTGCTCACGACAATTTAGGTCTAAGTTTTAACTCCCTCCCTCCCATTACTTGAAAATCTGAAAAATCTCACTCCCTCGACTATTTGTAATTTCGAAAACTCTCCCTTGACGACTTGAAGTTTTTAAAAAAATCAATCCCTCCCGCGACTACTTGAAATTTTGAAAATGAATCAAGTGCTCGATGGATTTAAAAAACTGTACCAGATTAGTTTTTAGGTGGTGTCATGGGGGACCAAACCCTCCATCCATCCCTCCCTCGAACACTTGAAATTTGAAAATTCAATCAAGTACTTGAAGAAACTGTCCATCAGAATTTTATTTTATTTTTTGGTGGGGAACCAAACTCCCTCCTCCGTCCATCCGTCCATTCCTCCCTCCCTTGACAACTTGAAATATTGAAAAATCAATCAAGCACGCTGAAAAACTGTCTGCCAGGTTTTATTTAGGTGGGGGACCAAAGTATAACATCAGCTTTAATCTTGAAAAGCTCAGTCGGTTTTCTGGGCTGGTAATACGTAAAGACCATATGTAGATTGCCTGATACACACTGTATCGCCAGAGTAATTATGTCCATTATTTTCCTCTCTTCTTTTTTTCTTTTTATCCAGTGACCCACATTCTTATTTGGCAATATTTGTCAACTTTTGGGCTAAACAATATAAGATGAAGAACCAACTTTTTTTCCCATGACATGAACCTGGCCCTGCCGTCGGTAAACAGATGCACCACATCCTAAGTACTACCCAGCCTATGGGCTTTCTTAGTTCTGTCTGCATGCTAAGCCCAGTTAGGCAACAGCTGTCTCAGGGCCATCGCACTCTTGTATGCAAACATAGGACGTGGATTAACTCTGAGGAGCCCACCATGATGTACGTGTCTTATGACTTATACACGCCATCCATCCATTTTTCCAGCTCATTTTAGGGTATGAGCCCAAAACTGAAGCATATCCAAAGCTCGAGTGGACCACAGCACAGGAAACAGTGGAAATTGAACGCCTACCGTTGAAAACTTCTTGGGGGCCACAAGTTTTGGATCGAGCTGATTTTTTTTCCCCCTTCATCCATGTTCGTGTGACCTACCTTCTGAGCAGGTTGGATGACAAATAAACATCACTGTGGGCCCTTGGAAGGTCTCGAGGGTGGACGTCATTATCCCCACTGGTTCCTGTGGTGCAGTCCACTTGAAATTTATGCTTCAGTTTTGAGCTCATGCCCTATAAAATGAGCTGGAAAATGGATGGACGGAGTGGATAAGACACAAATATCATGGTGGGCTCCCTAATTAGCACGCAATCTGCATCCGCATGCATAGACAAGTATAAAATACAGATGGATCTATAGACAGACAATGTGAAGAGAGATGAAATAGAGAGGTAAAAGAACAAACTACAGAGAGAAAGAAAGACCAACCAGGCAAGCATGTGTTGGTTTCCACCATTTACAGCCCTAGAGAAGTGTATAAAGGTTTCTGGTAACTTACATTTACTTGGGTCAATTCCAAACTGAGACAAGTCTATCTGTCCTGTTCGAAGCACCTAAAAAAATGGAAGTATCAGAACTGGCAAGACATTTAAGAATCTTTTCTATCAATGGAAGGAATAAACATTTGTACATAATTAAATGATTCCACTTGTTGGCGGAATGGAGGACTCTGCAGCAACTCCATAAGATCGTCAGGAGTCCATGGACCCTGAAACCACAAATAAATCATTAACTGCAACAACATAGAATCATCAGATCTAGCTGTGATTCAGATAGGAATCTGTATATACCTCTGGCAAGTACGATGCCAACCGTTGTTCCAACGGCAAGGTTTCAATAAGTGGTAATAACAAATCGGGCTTCAAAATATCTCCTAATCCCAGCCCTACAATGACATACTTAGATGAGGAATTGTTGGAGGTCCCAAAAGAAATTTTGGGTCCATAAAAGCATCTCTCTAACAGTCAAGAAGAGTATTTACCTCCGTCTTGATCTAGGACAGCATCTACAACAATCAAATAGTAGTTGCATGTGTCAGAGGCTCAGAACATGAACAAGGAATAGGCTACTCGGCTAATAAGGGTATTTCTATAAGAGAGAGAGAGAGAGAGAGAGAGAGAGAGAGCACAACAGATGATACCTGCTGGACCAATGTTACTTAATATTCTTTGCAGATCTGCCAATTGTACAGGCCCAGATGAAGAGGTCACTTCATTAGATAACTCCGAGGCCAAATTTGGCCCAACCAAGTTTCCAGCTCTGAGTAATAGAACAGAAGGAGATGGCATCACGTTCCAATTAGTCAGATGAAAAGAATTATTCCAGTAGCTCCATTACAAATAGCAGGCATGGTTGAGAGCATAAATTAGATGCAAACGTAAATGCCAGGAATGTCAACTTTGATACTCTTGCAGAGTGATGGGTGATACGTGGCCACTTAAAAGTAAGTTAGAAATTGCACCTGTGGCATATAAGTAGTCAAATTCAAATGTCAAAATTATTGTACCCAGTGTAGATGTATCATGAGCCAAAAATTAAGCTTGTTTGATTATCTGATTATCAGATTCATGGATATTTATTGAACAGTTAAATGAAAAATATCCAATGGTCCTATTTCCACAAACAAGTGTCCATGAATCGGAGGTTAGGATGGTTAAACGAAATTTTATCTGGGGACACCGATTTGGTTACAGTGGACCGCACAATCTAGTCAGTTTTCTTTGAGTTAATATATGCGATGTGTACCATTTCTAAGTGCCTGCATATCAAGCGTCATATGCAGCCTGAGTATCATACAACTCCTCATATCACAAAATAACCAAAAGCACAAAGACACGCAGTAACTAAATAGAATTGCCAGTAGGATAATTCTCCTCCCCGCTAACATTTGCTAGGGGTATTGACGTCAAATGAGTGGGATGCCCTTTTCTCGACTAGCAGTATGACTGTATAATGAATGGTGGTGAGATTCCCTTGAGGAGGCCTTTAAGACTAAAACTCTTCTTTGATGCAGCAAATAGGGCTGTAAATGGGTCAGGATATAGGTCAAGTAAAAATTTTGAATTAGGTAAAAACATCCCATATTCAAATTTGATCTCAGGTCAGATAAGTTGGGTAATCAGGTAAACAGATATCCATTGTCAAGCCCTATCAACAAAGGGTGGCAGTTCAAAGGAGTTCCAAAAACAATAACAGGACAGGATGCTAGGTTGAAAATGGGTTGCGAACGGCTTTGGATGTATTCCTTCAATAAGAACTCAGTGAATCTAGTTCTATTTCAAAGTCAGCAAATTCTTCCAACACTGGCTATCAGCGATCCCCAATATGGAGATTAGCCCTTCTGGCAGTTTGGTGGACTGTGTGGGAAGAGAGAAATGGAAGATGCTTCAGAGATGAGTCTAATTCAGAGGAGGCCCGCGTGCGCAGAGTCAAGCAGCTTATTGTAGAATGGGTAGAATGGGCCATTAACATAGACAATCTCAAGGGCTGTAATTATTTTCCTAGGAGCGTAATCGATCCGCTTCCTCAGCAGATCCGCTCCTCTCCCTCTTGTTTCCTTTTTCCTTTAATACAAATTTCGTGACTTTTCAAAAAAAAAAAAAAACTTCCAACACAGCACCAAATTTGACCGAAATACTTTATTTTGCTAGAAATAAATATGGATGTCTTACTGTCATATAGGGGTTGCAATAAGTTGGGTAGACCCATATGTCAATTGGCCCAACCCACTTCTAACCCGGGATCAAGTCAAGTTGCAGGTCAGGCTTAGGCCAAAAAAGTAGCCCATTTAGATTAATAGGTCAGGCTCCAGTTTATGCTAAGCTGCCCCGACCTGCCCATGTATTGAATCAATGGGCCGAGCCAAACGCCCTGACCCAACGCAATCCATAACCCAAAACAAAAGTATCCCAATATACATGTGTGATTGCTCTTCTGGGTGGATGAGGTGAAACATATACACGTGTCATTAAAAAACCCAATTCCATAAGCATGTAATAGTGAGCTCCATACACACGAAAACTCAAAGAATAGGGAAGAAGCCTAATATGAGATATTGAAGTTAGTATATGGGTTAGGTTGGACGGGTCGGTTGCACCTGATCCGACCACAATTAAATGGGTCGGATTGGATCTGCAGGTAATAGGTAGCAGGTCGAGTTAAGGCTAGATTTCTTGACCCGTTTATTAAATGGGTCAGGCCTGAGCAGACCCAAACCCATCCCATTGCCAAGCCTGCTATCTTAGTTAAATAACAAGTCAACTAGTGTATGAAGTGGGGGAAATTAGGATGAATCTTTGATCCCGATTGGCCAATGGAACTCAATGAGCACAGACCACAAGGCATCCCACAAGACACCACCACCCACCCCTGTCGGGCCAAGATTCCCACACTGCCCTCAAAATTGAATTTATAGATCCCCCGCGAAGGGGCTTTCCATCTTCAAACTTCCATAGGTGCCAATATAACCCCTGAGTTTATGATTGCATTTCCACCAAAACATTAAAAGGCTGAAGATCGAGTTAGACAGGAAGCTTACTGATTTTTTTGCTCCCATTGAATATCCAATTGTTCCTTTCGAGTCAGATGGACCACAAGGCAGCCATGATGGGTACAGCCCACAACTACCTCCTGACTGATCCCCAGGCTCCCACCATCGAGCTCTCAAGAAGATCCAACACCAACCCCAAAAGAACCCACTGAAGGCCAAATTTGGAGCAGACATTACCTCAAATGTCCCAATAAAATCTACAGTGAATAATTAGAAGGTGGTTGATAGATTCTTTGCCTGCAGAGCAAAGGGGGCATCTTTTATCTAATATCATCACTCTGAACTTCCAAGTGATCCACCATTAAGATCTTGTTTCAAGAGGCCAACAAGACAAAAGCCCTGACCCTAAGAGGAATGACCAATGCCCGAATTCTAGAAAAGAAAGCAGCACTTTCATTATCCCTTTTGGACAACTCACAATAAAGAGATCTGATTGAAAAGATGCCATTCAGTTCCAGCACCTAAATTCTCTCATCAACAGCGACCCTTGGATCTGGAGGAGGAAATCAAGTAATGGCAGAGCTGCGAGCAATATGCTCAAGGAGGGAGATAGTAATACTAAATTATTCCACATGTATGCTAGTGCTAGAGCTCGTACCAACAGGGTTGAAAGTGTAGCGGTGGATGGGGTTCCTATTGAAGGTAAGCAGCAGGCCTGTGGTGCAATCGTTTCATTCTATAAAGATCTTCTTACAGGTCCAGATTTGATCAGACCTAAATCAGACAATTTTGAGTTTGCCTCGATATCTAGTGAAAAGGCTACCTTGTTGGAAAGAACCATCTCAGAGGAGGATACTAAAAATGCTATTAAGGAGCTGGGTCAGGAAAAATCTCCGGGCCCCCGATGGTTTCCCCATAGCTTTCTTCCAAGTTTTTTGGGATATGTTGAAGGAGTAAGTGGGTGTTATCAGTGAGTTTGGTGAGAATGGCAAGCTTTCTTCAAAACCAGGTGTGACTTTTATAGCTCTAATCCCTAAAAAGGAAGGTACGGAGTGTAGTAAAGATTTTCGGCTGATTAGCCTTATTGGTGCCCCTTACAAATTCCTTGAGAAAATCCTTGCCACTAGGTTCCAAGCTAATCCTGGGTCAGTTGATCTCTAGAGAGCAAGGAGCTTTTGTGGAAGGTAGGCAAATTCTTGACAGCTCTTTGATAGCCAACTAAATTATCAACTCTCAGCATAGGGAGGGGAAAAGTGGAGTGGTTTGTAAGCTTGATTTGGAAAAAGCTTACAATTGTGTGGATTGGTCATGTCTCGAGTGTGTGGTCAAATGGAGGTGGATTCAAGAATGTGTGAATTCGACCAAATTCTTTGTTCTAGTTAACAATTCGCCTAAGGGTTTCTTCAATTCCTCTAGGGATTTGTGACAAGGAGATCTACTTTCTTCATTTCTATTCATTGTCGTGGCAGAGGTGCTGAGTAGTATGTTGTCTAAGGGAGTTAGTGAAGATCTTTTTTGCGGGTTTAAGGTGGAAAGATGTGGAGATTGTCCCTTTTTGGCTGGGTTGTGGGCTTTGTGGCTAGAAAGAAACAACGGGTGCTTTCGTGATATTAGTGGTTCTCCTAAGGGAGTTTTTTTTAGAGTTTTTTCCAATGTAAATGAGGGCCAATGCTATGTCCGTGTAGGGGCTATTGTTTCTCTGTCTTATTAATGCAGGGGCATTTTCACACCGCGCTTGAGTGGGGTGGCCTGTGGGATGCAGGGGCACACTCGGGGTGGGCAGCCCATGTGAGGCGAGTGGCTCGTGTGAGGCGGGCCCCATCAATGTGAGGCGGGTGGCTCGTGTGAGGCGTTACCCATGTGATGTGGGGCCCACGATGGGGGTTCAGCCGAGGTCCTAACCCATGAGATGTGGAGCCCAAGCTATGAGATAAAGGGATTGATTCGCCATGCTCTATCAATTCGAGCTTTTAGAGCAAGTGGTTAATTGTCCTACATCACTTATGCTTCAGGCTTTTCTTTGTTTGCTTCTTTCCTTTTTGTATTCTTTTCGGCTTTGTCGTCTTATGAATAAAGTTGTCATCCTTCATATAAATCTTTAATAGCAACCACTACAAGTCCGTCAACTTCCTATACATCCAACCCCCAAATGTCTTCATATCATTCAGCCCATTCCCCACTCTAAACCAAAGATGTTGCAACAAAAAACCCTAGCCAACACGTACACCTCCATATAGTCGATCAGGCACTGCTCGACCCAAGTTTTATATCCCAGCCATTCCTATCATCCCATATTTAGCAGCAAGCACATCCCTTAGCAATGAATGCTCCCCATTCTGAACCCTCCACCACCATTTCCCTAACAAACCCAAATTAACAGTCCTAATGTTCATGATACCCAAGCCCTCTGCTCTTATTAGTTTGCAAACCACATATCCTTCTAGAGAAAATAGTCGGCCTCCACACTATCCTTCCAGAGAAAACGCTTTTGAATGGACTCAATTTGGGAATCCAACTTAACGAGGCATTGAAACAAAGATAACGCTTGCACTGGTAAAGATATGAAGATTGACCTAATAAGGATGATTCTGCCTCACAAAGACAGCAACTCCCTTTCCATGCTGCAAGCCTCCTCTTCAAATGCCAGACCCAGGTACTCCAGATATCACAGTGATACCCAATAGATTAATTCCACAAGCAATTTCTCTAGCAATGCCAGATGAAGACTCTTAATCAAGATTAATATCTTCCAAATTACTCTTTCATAGATTGACCCATGAGGCCACTATGACCACGAAGCAAAGTAACAAATCCCTCAAGTGGCAAGCATCCTTGACCAAGCCATCATTAAATAATAAAATATCATCTGCATAGGACATGGGTCACCTTCACCATGCCATTTGGCCCTTCCATGTTCATTCAAGTTCTACAGTGATAGAGGAGGAACTCCTTACACTGTGTGGGATGTTTGCTCCGGGGCCTTACCCTTGGATTTTGGTTGATTGGTTAAAGGAGATTATGAGGCTTTGCAGTAGGGATGTTAATTTTCCTATATTGGTGGGGAAGGACAGTCAAAGGAGGATTCTTTAGCAGTGGAAATTGTTTCATATCATCCCAGATATTCCACAAACAGCTATCCTCTTCTATAATCCCTTCTTGCTCATAACAATAATAAGTCAACACAAAAAAATAATGATGAGAGAGCTCCTCGAGTAAAATATGGCCTGGTAATATTGGTTGATGAGAGAGCTCCTCGAGTGAGCTCCTCAGGTTTTTTAAACACACCAACCACGGGGAATGATTACCACTTAGAGGGCTTATATAAGAACAAGGCATATAATGTTTAAAATAGTGCATTATTTCCAGAACATATTGATCAAAGCTTTAACATAGTTCTAATAATATTATGAGATATTGAATGCACTGCACAAACCTTGATGAGATCTCATCCTCAGCTGTGTCTTCAGACATTTCAGACATTTGCAGAGGAACCGAAGCCTCGGGCTCTTCCTCACCGACTAGTTCTGGTAACAGAAGGATACTGTGATTTATAAATCAACAAAGCTCTATATAATATGAATAAATTACAGAATAAATTTCATATACCCAATGGTCGATTAATGTAATAGTTGACAGAGCTGCAGATTTGTGAGTCACCATCAGATCTTGGCTCCTGAAATCATTCATCACAAATGATCAGAAACCACCCCAAAACAAATTGTACATGGATTTGAAGGTGTTTGTTGAAAAGAAAGAATGGGAAAAAAATGTTCAGCCCAAACACCTGCATCCAAAAAAGAACCTCCGAGTATCAGTGCTGAACTTCAGAATGTATACTCTTCCCGATGATTGGTTGACCTGAATTAAGTCAAAACAAGAAAAGAGAAGGTAGAGACTGAATATGAGAACACCACAGATGAGTAGTGGCAGACCTTCGCCTGAAAATGTTCAAAGAGTTTACTAAAATTCAAAAAAATACCTTCTCAAAAACTGCCTCGTCAGGAAACACAATCTGATCCTGTGACATCATGTGTCAAGGTAATCATGGTTTTGGAGTTCCAGAAGCAGGATACATTACATCTTGATACTTCTAACATATAGCTGTTATAGCAGCAAGAAGCATTATGGAGACTTCAGTGGAGAAATAAAAGTAGGGCTCTAATTAGTTCATGTCCAAGGATATGGGTGTAAATTGGCCATGCAAGAAGTTAATAATAATGATGATGAAATAAATAAATGAAGACAAAACAAAACAAACCTCCGAGAGAGCACAGTATTGTTTAACCAAACTTTTATTGAAAAATAAACATTGATGCACACAATCATACAAAGCCATTTAACAGCTCATGAAAGTGTGTCCTTTTTCGATATTTTGAAAAGAGAATGAAGAACTAAGGCCCTGTTTGGTAGATGCCTAAAAATGAAGAGGTCTCATTTTAGTTAACAAGAATTATCTATTAGAAATCAAGATCTCTAATGCATAATTCTTGTTTTTTTAAGGTAAGGATTTTATTGATAGGGGGAGGGAAGGAAAGACAATCTAGAAAGCTAAACAAACAAAGAGAAAACACAAAACTAGACCATAGAAAATTTGTCCATCGACAAAACAACCCAAGAAGAGCTGAGAGTCTCTTAGGGAGCCCAATCCCTTAAAAGAACAAGGACACACGAGAACACCCTAGCTGCGGAGACGCTAGAATTCCTTAAACAACGATTATTTCTTTCCACCCAGATCGCCCATAGGACAACCAAAAACAAGACTCTTCGCTTTCTTTTCCCCATTGCTCCCCCCCTTGGACATTTTGAAAATGATCCACCATAAATCAGAGGAGAAAGGAAAGTGGATGAAAAGGTAGTCCATTGTTTCTTCATAATGATAACACAAAAGGCATATGTTAGGAATACACATTCCACGTTTTTGGAGATTATCAACCGTGTGGATTCTGTTCCTTCCTGCCGGCCATCCGAAAGCTGCCACTTTTGGAGGGACTCCATAATGCCACAACGGAGTTGTGTGGGAGGTTGTCGTGGGAGAAGAGGTTGCTGCAATATCCATCGCATAAGAGTCTTTCTCCACTTCACAAGGCAAAAAAAGCTGCAAAAAAGATAAAAGGAGAGTAAATTCCTCTATCTCAGGATCTAACCAAATTCTACGAAAAGGGGAAGCCAAATTTCTCCAAACCCATTTACCCAAAAGGGGCCCATTGACAAGGAGGAAATCCCGACCTACATTATATGCTCCAAAGAATGGGATTTGGATTTAAATGGAGGGCGTAGATTAAAATTTGCATCTCCTCTCCAAATTTCTCTATTCTAATTAATGGTTCTCCATTTGATTTCTTCAAGGCCACTCGTGGTCTCCGCCAAGAAGATCCCTTGTCCCTTTTATGTTTGTTTTTGTTACTGAGGCTCTCAATGGTTCACTCTCTAGGGGACAAGTTTCGGGGATTTTCAAAGGCTTCAGTGTGGAAAATTTTCACTTTCCTATTTCTCGTCTTCAATTCGCTGATGACACTCTTATTTTTTTTGTAAGACAGATGAGAAAATAATATCCTTTCTGGGTATGATTATGGTGTAGTTCGAGGTAATTTTAGGGCTAAAGATAAATATGGAAAAATCTGAACTCTTTGGTTTAAACCTTCTCCCAGAGGTTTGTCTGTCTTTTGCTGATTTTCTTGGATGCAAGGTGAGTAAGTTGCCTACTATTTACTTTTGGTCTTCCTCTTTGCACTATTAAGCCCCATTATACCTCTGGGATATGATCATTGAAAGAATGGATAGCAAATTTTCTTCTTGAAAGATGAATGTGCTATCGTTGGGAGGAGAATCAATGTCATTAAAGCTTCTCTCTCTAATCTGCCTATTTATTACTTCTCTCTTTTTCGGTGTCCCAAATCGGTTATTCTGAGAACTGATAGGTTGAGAAGGAACTTCTTATGGTAAGGTAGTTCCAAGAGGAGGAAGTTCCCCTTATTAAACTGGAAAGAGATTTGTTTACCTTATGGGGAAGGGGGGGCTAACATCAGGGACCTCTCCCTTGTCAATGAGGACATCTTAGGTAAGTGGATCTGGAGATTTGGGAATGAAAACGATAGTTTGTGGCACTAAATTATCTCTGAATATGATCTTTCCCCCCGAGGTTGGTGGACTAAATCTTCTACGCTCTACTGTGCTTCTTTCGTATGGAAAGTTATAGTAAGGAGTGCCCCTTTGATCTTTGATAGAATATCCTTTTCCCTTGGGAAAGGTTTCAGAATCAAATTTTGGCTGGATTTATGGTGTGGCAACCAGATTATGGTTGAATCATTTCCCACCTTATTCGATATCTCCTCTTATAAGGATGTTTTTGTTGAGGATTGATATATTCTTATGAGGGGGAGGTATATGGCTTCCCCCTTTTCGCAGGAATTTATTAGACTCATAGATCGAGGACTTTACTCCCCTCGCTCATTTGCAGGTCTATCACCATTCTCTCGATGCGGAAGACTCGATGCGGTGGAGACTTTCTGCTTCAAAGGTCTTCTTTGTTCGATCATTTTATAAATTCATTGCAACGGGTTCTTCTGCAACGTCTTCTGCCCATATTGCTCGTCTTTGGAAATATGGACTTACCCCTAAAGTTGCAACTTTCGGATGGCTAGCAGGAAGGAATAAAGTCATCACCGTCGACAACCTTCAAAGACATGGAATGTGCATCCCCAACGTGCGTTTTATACTACTGCTCTGAAGAAACAGTGGGCCGCCTCTTCATCCATTGTCCTTTCACTTCTAACATTTGGTGGAGCATTCTCATAATGTTTGGGGTTGCTTAGGTCGTGCCTTCTTCTATGGATAATCTTCTTTATGGGTGGCATGCTGAGTCTGGAAGGGCGATGGGTAAAAGACAGCAGAGGATCTTATCTATGGTGGATTTGTGGGCAATTTGAGTGGAAAGAAACAACCGTTGTTTCAGAAATCTTTCAATTTCTGCGACTAGAGTGCTCTCGAGTCCTTGTCATGTTCCGAGATTGGGCTCCTTAGCTTCCCTTTGAGTTTTCCTTGGGGTTTCACTACAATGGAACAGATTTGTTTGGGGTTGGGTTTTTTCTTCTCTATTTTTTCTTTCTTGTCATCTTTTCTTTTGTTTGTTTCAGTTCCGGTTGTAGTTTGTGTTGGTTTATGTTCTTTTCAATAACATCTTTACCTTTCAAAAAAAAAAATATTTATATATTAGAGATAAAGATCTCTAGTACATAATTACCGTTAACTAAAATGAAATGAAACCATTTAAGGCGTCTACCAAACAGGGCCCAAGAGTATTTTGAAGAACAAAATGCTTATAGAGTTTTTTTTTTCCTTCTGCAGCAATAGTTAGTAACACAAGACCTAATCGCCCAAGACCAACCATAGGCTAATTTAACCTACAACCCATTTTTTCAAGTATTTTGCCCTTGGGAAAAAAGGAACAATACTCCCAGTGGTAAAAGTGGAAAAAATCAGTAAGAGAAGGGCCGCACGCTATGACCAGATCAGTTTTCATTAATACACACAAACAATGGCACACAACTATTCATCATACTATTATCTAACATCACTTCATATTAAATGAAAGTTTCCATCCGTTGACATGGGATACATCTTCAACAACATTCTGATTCCGGTCAAGCCACTGAAAATGGACCAATCCCTCCTCACCCTAGCAGATAGAAGTCCAGAAAGGGTAAGTTAGAAAAAAATAAAAAGCAAGGAACTTCAGTCCAAAAGCTAAATGAAGTGTGTGACAGTCATCTCTGATTGCACTAAGGGAAGAGTACTCCAAACTAAAATAAACAATCCTTAAAGTTCATATATATACCCTTCCAATGCGAACCAGCCCTTTGCGGTTATCCGGAATCACCCGTGTTCCCTCTGTGATCATCTTACCTGCACGGAACTCCAGCATGATTTCCTGCACATATTAAGTGCTAAGATGAGAAACAATCCAAAATAAATGTAGAATAATGTTGGGGGAAAAAAGGATTTTAAAAAACATTCAGACTACAAATTCAAGGTTCTGTATGCTGCTTCCAACATACAAAATGGCAGATTTAACTCACAGCATTGCCGAGCACCTTTTTCCATAACATTAACTGATGCATTCTAGAATGGTGGCTCCATACCTGTAGGATCTATGAAACTGGGACAATAATAGATCTGACATTGCTTACAAGGGAAAAACAAAGTATAAACATGCCCCGTGCATCGGTGCATATGATTGTGTTCTTTATATTATATCGTCTTCAATCTTATTGTTGAACCTTCGACCACATGGTGATGGTAAAGAGATGAATAAGAGGAAGACAAAGAAACCATTTTGTTTTAGAGGTGGAGACAGAGAAACCATGCCTTCATGCATGTGGCAATGTTCTCTACATTGTTTTTGTCTTCCTCAAATTTATTTTCTAGCCTTCGGCCACAACAATGATGATAGAGAAAAAGAAGATGAAGAAGAAGCTGACTTGCTTGTGGAAATCATTGACCTCTTTGAATGACTAAGAGAAGTTCATAACTTTGTACTCCAACAGAAGTGGAGCTAAACAACCCATAATTTGGCTAGCAGGGAGCTTGCTAACATGTTTCAGTAAGTCTCCAACTGAAGTGAATACAACTACCAAGTGAAAGAAGAAGAAATAAATGGAGACGAAGATGAAGATAGTGGTCAGTACCATGCCAATGTCAAAAAGCTTCCTAAACTTTCATTTGCTAATGCTTCTTGAAATTTAAACATGCACAACTTTGTTATAATCCGTTTATAAAGCTCTTCCAACACCTAGTGACTAAAGCAAAATTCGAACAAAAGAAGAACTTTCATCAATTGGATGAAATAAAGTAGTGAAACGAACTAGTTTCAATTTGATTGCTATTGATGAATAAAAAATCTGATTTCTAACTGGAAACATTTGCCAATACTTCAATAGCAAATAGCCGAAAGAATGCTACCCAGATAATATATAATCTAACATCTTTCAATTTAAGAGTGCTCTAGTACGAGATTACTATCAAGTAGCAGTTCCATGATCAATGGAGGAAAACAGCATATCCAATGCAAAAGCACGCAAATCAAATTGCTCACAAACCTGCAATGGAGGCAAGCTGTCTGCGGTAGAAGATTCCATACCTCTGGACAGGCTTTACAATCTAGAAACATAATAAAATAATCAGAACTGAGTAGACTTTCAATTGAAGTCAATATATATTGCTAACTCTGCAGCCCTGAGAAATCAAATTAACTGGAACATTAACTAAGAAATTTCCTAAAGAAGAAAAAGGAAATTGAACACTTCAACTAATAGAAGTACACCATCTTCTTTATTACAAAAACCTCGATAGACAGATTTATTTCAAAGATGATAAACAAAAAAAAAAAAAAAAAAAAATCAATCACGTGCTAAATCATAGAAGATCTCCTTTAAGATCAAACAATTCCATCAATTGGGTATGATTGTAAGTTTGTAAGAAACTAAGACTCTAGTATACTAAGAATATCAATGAATCCAATTATCACAATTGCTTAGGATATCCTCTTTTAGCTTCTAGGGTCTATTCTTGGTTCAAGAACCCTTTTACTAATTGGAATAAAAGAATTAGTAGAACTGTTCCACCCACAAATGTTAATGGGCTCAGGTTGTGGACTTATAATCATGGAATCGACCCGGTCATCGTATTACAAGTCCACTCCATACCAGCCTGAATACGGCTATGTGCATTCTCATATGAGCAAGAACAAACAATTGTTACCATTTATCCAAGCTCTAAAAATATCAATGTTGAAAATCCATGGGAGATGATGCCAGCTATTGATCAGCTTAGGAAATGAAGAGGAAAAGGAAAGAAGATCCCGTGGCATTTGTCACTCATATCTAAGTTGGTCACCAGTCTACATGTGGCACATGTGCAGGATCCGGACCATTAATCTGCTTAGGTTTACCATGTGGATTGGATGATCCTAGACAGGTAACTGGAGAAATTTTGAAGATTGCAAGCATGCAATTCATGCCTTTAAATATCATCCAATGTCGAGTCGACTCAATGCCGGTGGAGAACAGAATGAGTTGCCCTCTTGAACCATGCATAAATTACAACCAAGGTTTTGAATAATGGTATCGGCAGGCATATCGGCCGGACCCAAAAACGATACGGCATGGGGAGTATGCGTATCCAACAATATCAGGCGATATGGTCTCATATTGGCCATAACTTCTGCAAAACACCAGAATCTATCTCTTTTTTTAACATGTATTCAATGGTTTATTGTGCTATTCTTTGATAAGAATGTTGTCTGTCAGCTTGATCTGCTCAAAGTCAATGAAATAGGCACTAATCAAACACAAATCAAGTATGATTTGATAGATAAGGTCTCTCATTACATACAAGTACAACAAAAAGAAGATGACAGATGGGGAAGGAAAAAAAAAAACAGGTGATGGTTTACCAACTCTTATGATAATTATCAAAAATGGTCAATTCCATTTCAACTCATTGAATCCCACTCAAACCCCATGCTTCGATCCTCGAAATAGTCTTAGACCAGGTGTGAAATTAGTTTATAAGCTTCCTTCGTGGTTAAAATGAAGAAAGGAGTGGAAAAATGAGAGATGATTAAAAACAAATAATTTTAAAATTGGGCCTTTATTGACGTATCAGCCCCATATCGGTGCCAATACAGATCATGTCACCCTGTACTAGCCAACATGGGTCGATACGGCCCCATTTTTTTCACAACTGACCAGTTCACCCTTGTATAAAGTAATGTGGGTGGCTGATAAGGATATGAAACAGCATATTGTAACCGTTTTTTTAAACCATCATTCCAGCCCAAGTAACAAAGAGTTGGAAAGTGTCATGCAAGTGACCCAAACTCCAAAGCCAATGATCATCAGTCAACATCCGACAGGGAAAAAGTCTTCAAACGTGGAGGCTACGACCATCCAACCACTACAAACTTTGGGGTGTGGACCGTGTGGCCCACCCATGGTAGGGCCCACAGATGAACAGTCCAGATACACTGCCTGTGTGCCACGTGTAGTAACTAGCATATCCATGCGCACGAATACATGCATTCGACACTGTAACCTAGCTCAACCCCAACCCCAACCCACACAATTTCGATACCTCCACCCCCTTGTAGACCCATAGAAACAACTTGCATACACTTCATCCAAAGACAGAGAGGGGGAGTATCAATCAATCAAAAAATAGGGTGTAAGTATCAGCTTCCAAAAAAAAAAAAAACCCACATAAATGGGAAAAACCCCTTACAGTAATGTACTTTTTTGCAGTTCTTCAACAATTAATATTTTAAAATTTTTGAAATTTGAATATAGAAATACAAGAAAACGAGTATATGTGAACCGTTGTGAGATTAATGGAAATGAAACAGAACAAAACCCTAGCTTTTTTATACCAACGATGATTGAAGAAGCAATGGTTTTTACCTTGTGGAGAAGCTGAAAACTGGAGAAATCCGGTGTCGAACGAGGACAGACTAAGATCTTTCTGCAAATATCAGAGAGAACGGCAGAGATTATTTTCAGGAGAGCAGCAACGAAGGCGCGAGGGTTTTTAGTTAGGAGAGAGCATTAATACCAGTCGATAGTTGTTACAGTGATTGCTCGCCGTGGTTTTATAAATTGTGGTGAGTGTTCTAGCGTACACGTGGCACAGTCCTAAGGAAATCCAGACCGATGAAATTACTGACCTGATTATGGTTGGGATTAATATGTAATTTTCACCGATAAAATGGTAATGTCGTCTTGGAATATGTGCCACATTATATTCTACTCCTGACCATCCAATTGATGGCGATATACTGGATGGTCATGATTGCTTTGTCGAGCTGATGATATGACTCTCTGAAAGGATGGTCTGGATGATCATATGTGGATTCCACATGCGCGAGTGATGAGTCGCCACCATTTCTAAAAAGGTGATCGACTACTAAGATAAGCCTTTTATGTTTGGATGGACGGACCGGTTGTTGTAATCGCGGCACAGCATCCAAGCTCCCCGCAGGCACACGCACTGTTTTTCATTGAGTCAACTCATCAAAAATGAGTTCGAGCCGAGTTTGAACTGCCCCACCTCGACTCAGCTCGGATCAAACCAGTTCAGTGACTCGGTTACTTTAATATTAATATTGCTCACCAAGTGTTTGATGAGATGACTCGATGAAGCGTGGCCCGTGGCAAGGAAGGTATGTATATGAAACAAATACTCTTTTTTTCTTAATTTTTATGTTGCTTAGAAGGTGTTTGATAAAATACCTATAAAAACCATTGCAACGGTTTTACATGCAGTAGGATTTTGAAGGTGCAGTCCAAGTGTTTGTGAAAATGTTGCACAAGCGAACTTAGCTCGATCTTCGCTCGAATTCGGCATGAACTGGCCTGATTTGCTGACCGAACTGAGCCGAGCTGGCCAATCAGGCTCAAGGACCGAGCTGAGGCCAGCTAGTGGCCAAGTCAAGTCGAGTTCGAGCTGAGGTCAGCTAGTGGTCGAGTCAAGTCGAGTTGAGGCCAGCTTGACTCGGTTCAACGCAATGTACACCCCTAAAAGTGGGTTGTGTGGTGACCCAGCGCCATGGATATCCCCGTTGGCTAGACCTTGTGGGGCCCACGTAATGTATGTATTTTATCCTGTTTTGCCAGTTCATTTTAAGGGCATATGGAAAGCTTGAGTAGATGGCCAGTTTGGCTCAAATTTAGTCGTTATTGTGGTTTGTACAACCAGGCATGCTACAGTCGAATACGGCTTGAATCGAATTCAATGATTATAACTCAGCTTCATAGATGGGATATTCATAGTTAGAACAAGAAGCCGTCTCATCCATGGCCATGATAAAATATGCGTCTTATTATGTTGGACACGTGAGGGTTCATGTAATTGCTCATAACATGCAGAAGCACCGGATTTCAATTTAAATGTTACTAATTTCACCATTTTATTCTATAGCACATTCATGTAATCAAAATATCATCTACTTCGGCTAGTCAGTTGATGAAATCTTCCATGCATAATAAACCGTTAAAATTAAGAATTCAGCCTTACCTCGATAGTCTCTTTCAGCACTATTCAAACGATCGCCTCTATGGATTAGTTGTCGAGCAAAGTTTTCATTAAGGTCTTCATCGCTGGAGCTTGAATAATCTGGTGTGGCCCTACGCGACTAGTAGTGCTCTACGAATATAAGGGTCATGTCGTACAACAACTACAAGTAGTTGAGCATCGCTAGGGCTTAGGGCGGAAGTGACGCATACGCAGGGCGATTAAGGGTTGTCTGCAACCCTTGCATGGTTAACTAATTATCTTGGTGGAAAACTTCAATTCTTTCAGAAATATAATGAATCATTGGATCACTGTCTATAATATTTTAGTTCGTATGTTCGTTGTTTGCCATCGGTTCGAGGGGAGCCATCGCTCTAATACCAATTGACGCAGGAATAAACGTGATGAAGTCAATCACCGTCTTCCTCAAGGATAACTACTTCGAATCCGTAGAGCTTCTTTGGACTCCTCACAAAGACATCTCGAATCCATGAGGAAAAAATAAGAAAGATATAAAATAAAATCTATAAAATTTATAATTTAATTGATGAATGAAATAAACGAGTTCACATCCCTTTAAACTTTAAACTAGGATATTAAGCCATGAGAGAAGTTTCAGAGTCAAAGTACAACTAAAACTCTTATAAATCATGACTTACTATTTATAGACAGTCGTGATGATGTCCACTAGTGCACGTGGTTTTCAGCAAAAAATAGTATCCTATTTGGCTGGATCATAATGTTCTCTTAATTATTTCAATAACTTTTCATATTAGGCATAACTCTTAAAGTTCAATAGATAAAAAGTTAAATTAAAACTTATTAAAAATAATAAAAACAAAAATAAAATGAGATTTTGACCATCGATCTGATGGTATTTTATAAATTGGGCAAAGGCAACGCAGGTTAGTGACCATAATAGCTAGTTCCACCCAAAATCATACCTGGTACATCTAATAGCTCATTCTAATTCGTGAGACAAGTCCTTTTTAAATTATGACGGTCGGGATCACCTCAACTTATAATCCCATCTTTTCTAATCCATCCTGGCCATGAAACTGTCTGCGACCAGCTATACATCAAAGTGCCACCACCAATTTTAATATTAATATGTCTGTGAACTAACAGTGCATGCGAGGGAAACGGATTGGCTACTCCCCCTGACACCAGCCCCGGAGCTGGTGGTCGGTGCTCTGTGGGCCCGACCATGATGTATGTGTTTCATCCATTCCGTTCATCCATTTTTAAATATCAATTTATATCTTCATTCCAAAAATTAGAGGGATATAAATCTCAAGTGGATCACACCACATGAAAACAATAGTGATTGGATATCCATCATTTAAATCCTCCTAAGGCCCGCTGTACTGTTTATTTGATATCCAATCCGTTTATTAGGTCATAAACACCCAGATTAAAGTAAAAAACAAAGATCAACTTGATCCAATACTTTTATGGCCCCCAAAAAGTTTTTAACGGTTGAAGTTCATTCAACACTGTTTCCTTTAATGTGGTCCGATTGAGACTGGGATATAACCCATTTTTTTTGTATTACAATAAATTGATCTAGAAAAATAGATGGACGGAATGGATGAAACACATACATCAGGGTGGGCCCACAGAGCACCGACCACCAGCTCCGGGGCTGGTGTCAGGGGGAGTAGCCAATCCGTTTCCGCATGCGAGGAGGTGAGTTATTTGACACCTGTCACATGGCCGCGTATGAAGCTAGATACACAGGCACGTAGAAATGACACACTTGTCATATGTCTAGACAAATGAAACCGACTAAACTGTGGAACGTAAATTGTGTAAGTGTCTGAAATTCAGATTATTTGAACAATCCTGACCTCTGATCCGTGAACACTTGTTTTTTGAAATAAGACCATGGGATATTTTTCATTTTAACAGTCCAAACATCCGTCCAGTAATCTAATATGTAGATGACCAGATAACGGTAATATTCTGTTATGATACATCTAAATCTATTTTCATAAATTTAACGGTTTAGATTGAATTACTCATTTTCCAACATTTGCATTTTGTCAGTGAATTTTAACCGCCAGCGCATCATCCACCACACTCTACCACAGCATCAAAGCATTTCTCTAGCCGGAATGCATCCCGACGTATGCTTACAGAATTCTTCGAGACTTCAACCGTTTGATGAAAGCCTTTCTAAATCATCCAAGCCGTTTTTTTTACGATGGGCCTCACCTTGGATGGGTGGTGCCCAAAAATATCCCAGAATGTTGAAAGGAAAAGATGACCCAGAATGTTCAAATGATAAAAAAATCCAACATTAGTTTTTATTTATTATTATTATTTTTTTAAATTTTAGTTCTTTAATTTTTGCATATACACCATCCAAGGTATGGCACATCATATAAACGGTTTGGATCATTAAAAGATGACCCGGTATCTAATGTATTAAAGACCCGACGTATACTATAGCAATAGATAAGGACGTATCTAGCAAACCTCCTCTACCTAATCAATGGCCTGGAGTGATCACATGCGTGCATGAAGCAGGTATCTGTTTCCACCTGGTACACGTTGCGGAACTCGCACGAGTCTGCTCCTCTGTCACGTGTGTACCAATTCCCTTCTTCCATCTCAATATCTGACGCTAGCATTTCTCTGGCTCCCTCTTTCCCTCTCTCTCTGGTATGGCCGTCTCTCTCTCCGACGCCGCAACATGGAAGAAATAGAGCTCTCAGAAAGGTAATCTTTCCCTTTTTTCATATATGATTTCTCTCTCCCTCTCTCTTTTTTTTTTTTTTCCTCTATTTTTTTTTTCTAGATATTACTGTTTTATGTTATCTGAGATTCTATTCTTGTAATTTCCTTTTTTCCGCAATAATCAGTTGAAATTCAGTTCTAGATGCTTCTTTCCTGTTTCTGAAATCATTCTATCCTGCGTTTGGATGCACCAATGAATTGAATTGTGATAATGAGTTTGATAGATTGAGAGTTACGGAATTGCGATTTCCTTCCTCAGCTCCCAATCACAGCTGTGGTCCTTTTCAAATGTGAAATTATTGGATACAGCGGCCGCAATAGAAGTTACAATGCTGCCATTTTCTCCTGCTGGCAGGTCTCATGAGCAAAACATCCAATCCGTTCAAAAGGTGGGCCATGGTATGATGATCACCTGACATAAAAGTCAGGCCAGTCCACTCGTTGATTGGGGCACGGCTTCAAGATCAGTGGACCACCAATGGTATGACTCGGTGCGGTGGTGCAGCCCACCCGGTGAATGGATTTGCCTGATTTTGATATATGATGATCGTCATGGTGCGGCCCATGATTTGCACTTGTTGGATATTCTACACATGCAACAGGTTGGCAGGAAAATGGCTGTATCATAACTTCTGATAGAGTAGGTGTATCAGATCATTTCTCATCTGAGTTTTGGACATGAAAGGAATGTAAGTGCAGCTTGAGGTATCTCTTCCTCGTTACGAATATTTCAGTGTAATTACAATTTATTCATTTCCTTTCTATTGAACTAATTATTGCAATTCTATTCAATAGTGTGTCCAAACGCAGCCTTAGTAGAAGTTTAATTTGTTTCCCGTTCGTGTTTTATTGTTGGGGATTACATACCTTATAATCTGATTTTTTTTTCCCCTTTTCTTTAATGCCCTAAGCTTGTATGGAAAGGGGTTCCTACTTATACTTTCATATCTGAATTATTTCTTTTAGGGAAGAAGATTGGTACCCTCCTAAACCTATGCACTTGTCTCTACTCAAGCACCTACACATGCACAGATGTGGCAACAGGGCACACTTGTGCTAATACTAGTTGTCCATCAAACCGGCCCACTGTATTTGTCTGGTCCAAAATCAGCTGGCACTGTCATCAGGTTGACCACATGTGTACATTGAATTTTGACTGTCAGGCATTGCTTTAGCCATCCATTTTTTCATGAATGTCTGTCCTGCCTGATAAGTGGATTGGCCTGATTTTTGGGCCAGGCCACACACACGGTGAGGCCCATCTGATCAAACGGTTTGGATCTTGCACGTGTGCCATGTTGGGAGATATGCTTGGGTGTAGCTGTGCGAGCAGAGATGTGCATGTAAGCTCAGCAGGGCTCTGTAGAATTAATAGCTTCTCATTTATTTAATTTCAAAATCATTTTAATTGGAGAACTAACATTTATTTTCTTTTTTCACCGAAACAATGCTGATTTTGTCAAACAGCCGTCTTTTGCTTCATTTGAATGTCTGAAACGTAAAAGAAAAAAAAGAAAAAAGGACACCATGCTTCATTTGATGTTAACATACGCTACTGTTTTGATCTCAGCTATCTTGTCTCGTCCATGTTTGAGGAGGCCTCATCCTTGGCCTCTTCTATTCTGAAGCGCCTTCATAAAACTGGTTCATCCAAATCAATCGACGATGCTCAGTTGGAGGACATGATGGAATCAGCTGGTATGGTGTTAGTCCAGTCCTTGAAAGAATTAGGAAGGTACATTGTTTCTTAAGAGCTGCTATTTGCACCCACCCTTTCTACTTTTGTTGATCAAAACTTATACTTTCCATAGCAGTCCAGGTCTGGTCCATTACAGACCTACATGCGGCCCATTAGAACTTGTTGTCAAGCACGCCCAACTTTCATGCGTTGATTGACCAAATTGGTATTTCAACACATGATATGGACTTGTCACACTATGCCCATCAATCAAATCCGACATCTTCCAATATTCAAATGCTGACATGTATTTGGTTGGTAATGCACAAGTTAATGATAAATTACCAAACAACGTTGTTGCAGCTGCAACTCCAGCAACAAGCTTTGATTCTTTAGAACTGTAGCACAAATCAGTGTTATAAAGCCCGGACCGGATCAGATTGAACAAATCACCCATCAAAATGGGTCAAGTAACTAGCAGTCTGCTTTGGCAAGGAAATTGTTCCAACTGTCCAAGTCAACTGGTCCACCAGTCTGGGTCAGGTGCTTTGTCCAACCTGGTTCAACCTTTGTAGTCAACTCACAAATGTTTATTATCAGTGCCATGATTCAGAGTGATTGGACCAAATTGTGCACAAAGATGGGTTGGGGTCTGGTTCAGGTTTTCGAGCACTGGTATGAATCATGTCTGTTTATGGGAAATCATGACCACCAATTGTTATTTATCACCATGTATCATCTCACTTATAATAGCATGTAAAACATCCATCCCTAATTCCCTATGTTTTCTCCGCTTGGATGCCCTTAGGTTGGTTGCTATAAGTATGGTCTTTAGAGTGAGCTAGATTATTTATTTATTTATTTTTGTGGATATGCATCTTCTTATGGGTGTTATGAGTTGGTATAAGTGTCTTTTGCTCTTTGAATTTCATGAATTAGCAGGACATCAGAAATGATGGATGAGCTTAAAGCTTCGTTTGGTTTGGTCACAGCTATACCTGTTCAAGTTCTTCTTACTGGGTAATCTAAGTCTTCTATTGTAGATCATACAATACTTCCATTTCGTGAAATATATGGTGTTAAGATTGCCAAGAAAAAGGGGTCCTATGGTTCATTGATCTAAACCATTGAAGATCCCCAGTAATGGTGGATGCATCAAAATCTTCCAGATTGGTATCTCCTTCCGAGTTTTTCTTCCATTGCAGGCTGCTGCTGTATCTTCCTTAACCACTTTTTTGTGGCTTAAAGATTAAGGGCCAGGATCTTTCAATCTGGGAGATTTGTGTCACATATCCTATCCACTGTGATCCTTTAGATATTTGCTTTGGATCATCGAACCATAAGCCCTGCTCGTATGAACAGTGCATCGTGATACTATTCACATCCTGATGCACGAGGAGACTATAGTTCCCTGTGGCAGCAACACCTCGAGGAGGGTGTGTTAATCCTATGGGATGTTTTGGCAGGGCCTGCTTTAAGATATCAGAAGGATGTTCGTCTGGTCTACGGGAAATATTTGAGGAGTTCCTTGGGAAGTGGAAGTATGTGGATGGGCAGCCCTATGTTCTTGAAAATCTAGGACCGCATACTTCTGCTTCCGAAGGATGCATTGGGTGTTCTGCCTTGGGAATAGAGAAGTACCTTGAGGTTGTGGAAGTTTATGCTGTTACACTTCTTGGGACGGTTTTGGGGGATGCTGACCTTGCTATTTCTTGGGTGGAGAGAGCTGAATTGCCAGAAGAAAAACGGCAGGTAATACATACATACGTACATATGCATGCACACACACACACACACGTGGGGTCTTATACAATGCTTGGGCTGAGAGTTTGTATAGTACCCTCAGTTTTCATACCAAAAAATTGGGGCCCCTGATTCAGTGATCCCAAATGTTGGTATTGTGGGCCCCATTGTTGATGGCTTATGCACTAAAAATCTCCCAGATGAGAAAATCCTAACTGTCAATTAATGGCCAGCAAATAGAAAATATAGCAATGGTCCACATTCAACCAAAAAAGGGCCAAATTTTCAATGGCTAGGATCTTCCAATCTCAGGAAGTTTTGGCCTATGGGCTGTCTACAGTAACACCATCTTCCAATCTTAGGAAGTTTTGGCCTATGGGCGGTATACGGTAATGCCCTCGATGGTTTGGATCATGAAGCCATGTGCACCACTTGTACAAACTGAAAACCCAAGCGTGTTGTACAAACTTTTGGCTTGAGCATTTTATAATACCACATGACTATACCCCTATGATGGCGTGTAGAAGATGAATTGTCTTTTCCTTGTAACTAAACTCGCTTTATGGTTCGTTGGTTCCTTACACTTCATACAATATCTGGAATCAAATAGGGTTATCTACTTATGCTATAAATTTGATGTTTCTATCAGCAATCCTTCCTTTTACTATCCCATTTTCTTGGAGTGGGTAAAGGGTATGATACTGGTCATTACAGAACAACTGTTTCTCATTATGCATGAGCTCCTGCCTACATGCACACATGCATGAATACATATAGTAACATACTATTTGCATGCATACTCTGCTCATGTTTTTGGTCTTTGCTAATATAACCTTGTATTGGCTGTTGATGAATTTCTAACCTCTTCAGATCATTCACAATATCATGGTTGGTTTTTGTTTTCCCTGGATTCTGTAGGAAATATTGAGGAGATTGTGTTCACTTTGTTCTCTTAAGCACTCAAAATTATCATCTAGTCCTGGGCCACCTCAATCATCAGAGAGGAGCGGAAGCCATACTGTTTCTGGCACAGATTTTACTACATCCAGAGATGAAGGATTTTCAAGATCTGCTGACACTCAACACCAACCTAATGGACGCGACACAAAATCAGCCATTTTAAAATCAAAATATCCATCCCTTGAACGTTTTTCTGAGAAGATACGGCCATGCTTCTGGTGGTTCCGTACAGTCACTTTGAAGTTTGGCAATGCTCGACTGGTACTTTCTCATGGAAGGATCCTGCTATGGGGCTCCTTGATTCTTTTCATTTACTACATTCTCCGGAGGAAAGGCGCTACATTAAAGCAGTGAGATATTCTCTTCATGATAGCTCTTTATTGGTTTCCTTTGCAATGTTAAACCATGAATATGATTAAAAGGGAAAGCTAGGAACCATATCTGCGATTGAAGTCCATGATATTCTATTTTTAACATTTTCTTACAAGCTCTCACTTGTTCACACCCTTTGGCATGTGAGATGGCTACTTGCCTTTGCTGCCAAAACACGCATGAATTTGAGAGCCATCACCACACTAGCATCATCATAGCCTTGCAATCATATTTCACCAATCATTCCTATGTTAAGGCCATGTCCTTGGTAAGTGAACAAACCTTTATATCCGTCCTCTCTACCTCGGTCCAAGCCCTTTTAGGTCTCTCCCTCACCCTCTTTTTGGCCCTTCAAACCTGATCAAAGTTCCCCTCCTTACCGAGGTCATCCATTAACCAATGGTTAAACCATCTCAATCGGCTCTTGATCATTTTGTTTCCTATTGGGCTACTTTTATGCTGCGTATCATGTTGGATAAAGGCTCATTTTTTATATGGATTTTTTAGTTGTATGACATGCCTGTTCATGGTTTCGTAGACTGCTCTCTGCCTGCTCTGTCGATTTTGTTTCTATTAATAAAAAAATTGCTTTGCACTCTATAAAAGAGGTACATATGTATATACACACACGTATACATTTTATTAGTAGGTGGGATGTGTGTGGGTGTGGGTGTGTGAGGTACATATGTATACCCGCACATATATACATTCGATTAGTGCACACGTGCGTGAGGTACATATGTATACACACACACATTTGATCAGAAGGGGCATGCGCACTTCTGTGCGTGCACGTGTGTGTGAGGGAGCCTCCCATGAGGTCGAGCTTTGTGGGCCTCACCGTTATCAATTAGGTGCACCCTTCCATGGTGGGCTATGGGCCTAAAAATCAGGCCAATCCATGACTTATGTGGGCCACACCATAGACAACAGTCAAAAGTGGATGCCTACCCATTGAAACTTTCATGGTTGTTTATAGGGCCCACTGAGATGTGGTTCAGACATCTAACCCATCTCTTTTGTTCGTCTCACTTGGGTGAGGGGTCACACCAAATTTCAGGTCATTCCAAAACTCAGGTGGGCCCCACCAAGTGCTTTTTGATGTTTTAGACATGATTTTATGTGGTTTCAGATTGTGTGGCCCACCTGAGTTTTGGATATGGCTGATTTTTGGGACATCCCATAACCTAGAGGGGGCTCACCAAATGCAGAGTGTGGATGTCCAACACACATCACGGTGGGGCCTGCAGAGCTTGACCTCATGGGAAGTTCCCTTTCTGATGAGCAGATCAACCTGATCTTTGGGCCACAACACATACATGGTGGGTGGGGTGCTCCCAATGTGCTTCATGGCTATGCCAAACACATGCTACATTGGCGAGTGCTCTCACGAGTAGCCTTCAAATTTTGTCCAAATAAGAATTAGAAATTAGTCTGTCCACAGTTCTCTCCAATTTGCGGCACAGATATATCCAAACTAGACTGAACTTTTCCGTTCTTCCTTTTCAGGATTGCTTCCAAACAAGCTGCATCTGTGAAGAAAGCTCTCATCGACACCTGGCAGCTTGCATTTTCTGTCCAAGTTAACCCTCTAGCAGCCATTCAACCACTCCCGAGCAGGACTCATTGAAGCAGGTGATGCAATGCCATGTCTTGTTTCTTCACATATAAGCCACAAACAGTTCCATAAGCATAGCCATGCTCCCTGCATTTTTGTCTAGCATCTTGAAGAAAAGAAAATAGCAAATCCTTGTAATAAAAATTACTCACTTCCCTCAAACTGCTGTAAATAACTTCAGGTCTTTCAAGAATTGAGTACCTCCAATGTTTCAAAATAACCAAAACAATCCACATTTCTAATAACTCCAGCCAAATAGGCACAAAGTAACTATTATTCGCGAGGAATTCAACAATTTATGGAAACTTCTAAAATTTCCCTTTTGATGGAGTGCAGCTTATGTTAATTGTCATTTTATTGCGCTTTCTCCAACCATACACTTTTCTGATTTACAAAAGCTAAAAACAGTGCTTGCTAAGCCCACGTGTATACATGTCAGCTAATGCACATATGCCAGCATGGCAGACAGGTGCAATATCTATGCCATCCATTGGAATGGAATTACTATACATATTTCCTACACCAAGAGTCAAATTGTTCCACTAGTCATGTGACCCACAATTAACTAAACCAATGTATGGTTATGAAAAAATGAGCCAAACATTTCTAACCCCTCAACTAATTTCTAATATCATGGTACACCTAATGAATGGACCACCTTTAACTTTGGGAAGTAACATCTACATGGAGAGGTCCGCCTGATGGATGGCTTGGATATTTCACTTGTTTGCCATGTTGCCATATGTGGTGGCATGTACATTAGCTGAATTTCTATGCGTATGTGGCTTGGCAAAGCTCCTACAAACATCTATACCATATATAACATGAGAAGCAAGAGGCAAAATAAAAAAAATAAAAAATAAATAAAAACTTCATGCTGTCAATTTTTAAGATTGCTAAAACTATGTATCATTCAAAGACATAAGAAGGGTTTTGAAGTAAAAATTAAGGGCATTTGGGTAATTAAGAGGTGAATTTGTGTGCTTTATTTTTAGAAAGCCACTTTTAATAGCATGATGGTTGAAGAGACGTTGAAATATCATACATTTGGAATATAAGAAACTCAAACTAGAGTATCCAAACTGTCAGGGCCACTTTAGATGGATCATAAGCCAAAAACTACACAGACGTGATGGTCTATTCAATTCATTTATGAACATTTTAGTGGACGGATGAGATGAAAGTGTTCAACAGTTGAGATGGAACTAACAGATTGGTGAAAGCCTCGGACAATCCAAGTGCTTAATCAGCCATTGCTAAGATGGAAGCATTGATGCTACTTAAAGACTGGTTAAGCCAATTCATGACAATTGGTCTACCATTCCATTGACGGCTCTAAAAAGGCGAGGGCAAGGCCCAAGAGGATGTGGGTGGAGGTAGTAGGGAAAGACTCAAGGACCTCTGGTTTAACTGAGGATATGGTCTATATGATAGAGTGGAACTGGAATATATGGAGATTCTCGAGAGTTGAGGTGTATAGGCTGACCCAGGGATGACCCAGCCGTACTGTTGTTTATGGATGAAACTAGCTTGTATCTGGTGATACAAATCGGTCTAGGATGATACTTTAATCCTTGATTTAGCTACATATGGTCGAAAAGGTATGTTAGAATTGACTCTTTAATGGAAATCGAAAGAAGTACAATGAGAGCTTTAAAACAAGAAGATGGTAGTGGAACTATAGCTTAGTTCTATTAAATCTCCTTCGTTCGCTCTTTCTGTTGCTTTGGGATGATGATAATCTTGTGATAGGTTTTTCTTTTTAGATTGTCTAGAGAAATGTTTGTTTGGCAACTTTCACATACAATGGTTTCCTTCCCAGAAGTGTCACTTGTAGTGTCCTGAAACCATGGCATATATCTAATCCTTGCAAAAGGTGGACCCCACTGTAAAGATTACCTGGGGTGGAAACTAGGTGGTTTGGTCATTAGGCGGTCTGCACCATCAACATCTATGGACATCCAATGGTTTTACTCAATAAATTAGTGTGTGCCCATCTAGTGAGCAGATTTGTCCCATTTTTTCCCAAGCGATCTTTACGATGCGAAGCGCATTTTGCATGGGTTGGATCATAGTTTGAAAACCCAAAAACTTGATTTTACTTGATGCTCAGCTGCACCGGGCTGACTCAAAGACTCAACACGACTCTATATTTAATAATTAGAATTTTAAAAAATAAAATACAAGGTACGCTAATAGATGTAAAAAATAATTCAAACTAACATAAAATAGCATTATTATCATGAAATCGTTGGCCGGCTCTCTGGTTGAGAGCGTCTTTTCATGTGGGTGATATGTTGTGTGATTCCTGCCACTTTCATTTACTTATTATTATTAATAATGATACGACTCACTGAGTGAGAGTCATGCTGACTGAATGGTCAAGTCGACTTGACAAGATTTCCCAAGTTGGGATTGATGAGTCAGAACCAGAACCGAGTTTCCAAGAGAATTGGTTCAAAATCTTGCCAAATCGAGCTGACTCGGTTGAGTCAGCGAGTTTTGGAATTATGGGTTGGATGGTCTACACTGCTGGCCTGATGAGTCAATCCTAAACTTCCAATGAGCCACCTACAGCTGGTGGAAATGCCATATTGGTCCACCCTCAATGGAAAATGGTTCAATCTTGGATGGTGCTGATCTTCCAACCAGGAAGATTTTTGGGTAGGGTCCTCTATTTTGAGGCCCCCCAAACCAATAGTCCAAATCACCAACAAATGGGCCCTACAAGTACAAACTGAGGGCCTCAGATAGGTCTGCATTCAGTTCGGATGCACCCATTCCATACCAGTGTGGATAATGGCTCGGTGATCCAGGCTGTTTATCTGATGGGCTGCATAATGGATTGGGCACGGTCCATGAATTGCCTAGAGTAGAAGATGCTACTGATCCAGTCATTAGCCTCTTTCTAAATTGCTAATATATTATTTTTTCTCAGCCATCTACTTTAAGTTCACTGATACAATGGTTACAGCCCGTTCGGGGGCTTGTATTTGGAATGCGTTGGAATTCCAATCACAGATGAAGGTGATTGAGAATCCTTAGTTGGGTTTGGCAACCCTCGGTGTTTTGTTTTGCAGCTTGTATTGGGAATGTGATCGAGAATCCTTAGGTGGGTTGGGCAATCCTTGGTGTTTTGTTTTGCAGCTTGTATTGGGAATGTACTGGAATACAAAAATAGGAACACATTAAAATTCTGTAGTATATTTATAAGAATTTAAATTTGATTATTAAATTAATTTTAATATTTTAATTTAATGTGAATGCATGACATTTGATAGAATGATTGTAATAAGCTATTAAAATATGTACTTTGGTAAAAAAATCACAAAATTCTTGAAAACTTACAAGTTGAAGATGATTTCGAATTGTATACCAATACCATTAAGACAATAGCATTACAATTTAAAGAGATTTACCGGATAGATTTTTGATAATCTATTGGCTGTACAATTGCATATTTTTTTATAAGAGGAGATGTTGTGAGCTGGGCTGTACAATTGCATATTTTCATAAATGGAGGTGCTATGAAATGGATAGTTCTTCTTTAGAAGATGGTCTAATACCTTCCCTTAAATTGATTGGGCGATCATCGATCATTAGTTTGGAAGTGTGATGAACGGCAGTTTGATCTTAAGATGATACATAAGAAATATCCATATCGAAGGAAGTAATCGTACCCAAAAAACATCTCCTCTAATGGAAGTGCTATGAGATGGATGGTTCTTCTTTAGAAGATGGTCTAATATTCTGACCCTTATGTAGGCCACAAGCATAGGATCAACAGTTAAAAAATAACGGTTGATTTACATAGCCAGTGTTGGATTGCTCATGACTCTCCTAATTTTAAAATGAGCTAAAAAGTCATTTGATTGGAATTGCAACTAAAGTGAGATTTCAAAACACAACAAAACTATATATTTCAAATACCTCCAAATGACTTTTGGATTCTAAATGCACTCAAATATACTCAAATCAACATTGCCAAATGACCCTTAGGATATTCCCATCTTGGAGATTTCTGTGGCCTCCTCCATCTTACAGTGGACCCAATGGGGACTGTTTGGATGACTAAACTCATGCATCTTTGACACACCAGAGAGATGATCCAGTACACTCAGACTGACCAGAACACCATGAAGCCATTGCTCTACAGTTGATGTACAAATCTATAGTGTCCATCTAGCAACTCGATGATCCAGGCTGTTCATCAGGGGAGCAGATTCGGTCAGGTTGGGGTAACACGGATTTTGCTAAAGCCGTGGCTGTGGGGCCACCTTAATGTATGTTTTGTATGTCCATGCCATCCATGCCATCCATCCACTTAACCCACTCATTTTAGGGCATGAGCCAAAATTTAAGCAGATCCGAATCTCAGGTGGACCACACTATAAGAAACAGTGGTGATTGACCATTAAAAGCTTCTTCTGGGCTAGAAAAGTTTTGTATCTAGCTGATATTTGTGTCTTCCTTTCATCCAGGTTTGTGTGACCTTATCAACAGGTTGGATGACAAATAAATATTGCAGGGGGCCCTAGGAAGTTTTTACCGGTGGGTGTTCAATCACCACTGTTTGCAGGTGCTACACAGATAAGATAACACCCGAGTGGGGTTTTTTTTTTTCCTGACCATGGTGCCCACCTTGACATATATGTTGCATATCTACATTGTCCATAAAAATTTTTCCATTATTTTAGGGCATGATCCTAAAAATGAAGTAGATTAGGAAATAGTGGTGATTGAACACCCACCATTAAAAACTTTCTAAGGCCCACTGTAATAATTATTTGCCACCCAACCTATTGATAAGGTCACAAATACATGGATAAATGTAAAACAAAAATATCAGCTGATCTAAAGCTTTTATAGTTCACAGGAAGCTTTTAATGGTCAATCACTATTTCCTGTGGTCCAGTTGAGATTTGAATCTGCTCCATTTTTGTGACCATGCCTTAAAATGAGATGGAAGAATTTCAATCTAAAAGAACTATGGTTTCAATCTCAGGTGGACCACACCATACGAAAAAAGTGTGAATTGAATGTCTACCATTGAAAAATTCTTGGGGACCACAAAGGTTTTGGATCAAACTGATATTTGTGTTTTCCTTTCATCCATGTCGGTGTGATCTTATGAATAGGTTGGATGACAAATAAACATCATTGTGGGCCCTGAGAAGGTTTCAACCATGGAAATTATTATTCCAACTATTTCCTGTGGCTCAATCCTTAAACTGAGCTGGAAAAATGGATGGACGGTGTGGATAAGCCATAAACATTCACGGTGGGCCCAACCAAGTTTACTTGGTAAGATAAAAGTGTATTGAACTACGCCCTTGATTTTTACATGATCCACCTTATGATTATATGAAATCTATTTCAATCGTAAGATGCCATATCAAAATTTATGCATGGTATTCAAAATTCATGCCCATACGTGACTCAGGTGGGCCATGACAAGAGAAAAAAAAAAAGGAAATTGAAATTGCCCTGTACATGGATGGGGCTGATATTTAGGCCCTGCTTCAAAAATGAGGTTACACACTTTCGAGCTCTAATATAAGCTCGTTAGATCTGTATTATGAAATTGATGAATCTTCTATTCATTAATAATGGAGATTCAATATCATAACTCAAAAGCGTACCTAATTGAGAAGACATTTTCAATGCCTTGTCACCGATGGAATGTCTTGATCTTTCGCACCTCACACCCTTTAGGAGAACATCTCAATGAGACTAGGGTTTTCTCGCTTGTATTGGTGAGGGACCGAGACATCTATATATAGATTAGAGGGCTAGAAGCTTACCAATCATACTTCTTACCTCTAGAGTCTTAACGTCGTAGTTTTTCATATCTGACTTAATAATTGAGTATAGGAACTCCGGTTCAAGCGTTCTGCCCCAAACCTATTTACAATGATCATAATTGAAGTATGATCTACTGAATTACTCAATCTAAATAATCAAATGGTCGGATCTGAATTTATGATCACGTGTGGCCGACTTGATAGGAGTCTTACAAAGCCCTTATCTCTCTCTTCTTTCAAGCTCTTCCAATCATCGAATCATTGACTCTGCCAAGCAGCTGGAATTTTATTTATTTTTATTTTTTTTATACCAGGGATCCACCTCGATGTGATACCAATCTTGCCTTATGATTCGAAAATCAGACAAATCATCGAGCGCAGATTGCGTCCTACCCCCTGCCTGGACGGTAATCCGTTCGGGCAGGGCTCTGTGCGGTCCACCGTGTTGTAAGTGTTTTATCCACGCCGTTAAACGCTTTTTTCCGATAATTTTAATATATGAACCAAAAAATAAGGCAAGTCCAAGGCTTAAGTGGACCACAAAGGATTGAACGTCTACTATTAAAAATTTATCGAGAGTTGGATAAGTTTTGGATCAAGCTAATATTTATGTTTTCACTTCATCCACGTCTACATGACCTTCTGAATAGTTTGTATGGTAAAAAAAACATCAAGATAGCCCTTAGAAAGGTTTCAACGGTTGGTGTCATTATCAGTGCAGCTTCCTTTGGTGTGGTCCACTTAAACCTTGGACCTGCCTCATTTTTTGGTTCATACATTAAATTTATCAAAAAAAAAAGTGTTTAACGGCGTGGATAAAGCACTTACAACACGGTGGGCCCCACAGAGCCAATCCGTCCGGGCGGCGGTAGGACGCAATCCGCGTCCCAAATCACCGGCCTCTCATAACCAAGCACGCGGATTGCGTCCTGCCCCCGGGCAGGGCTCTGTGGGACCTACCGTGATGTAAGTGTTGCCGTTTATCGTTTTTCTCAGATCATTTTAAGGTATGATCCAGAAAGTGAGACAGGTCCAAGGCTTAAGTGGACCACAAAGGATTGAAAACTTCTCGAGAGTTGGATAAGTTTTGGATCAAGCTGATTTTATGTTTTCACTTCATCCACGTCTACATGACCTTCAGAAGGTCCACTATTAAAAACTTATCGAGAGTTGGATAAGTTTTGGATCAAGCTGATATTTATGTTTTCACTTCATCACGTCTACATGACCTTCTGAATAGTTTGTATGGTAAAAAAAACATCACGTTGGCCCTTAGAAAGGTTTCAACGGTGGGTGTCATTATCAGTGCAGCTTCCTTTGGTGTGGTCCACTTAAACCTTGGACCTGCCTCATTTTTTGGTTCATACATTAAATTTATCAAAAAAAAAAGTGTTTAACGGCGTGGATAAAGCACTTACAACACGGTGGGCCCCACAGAGCCAATCCGTCCGGGCGGCGGTAGGACGCAATCCGCGTCCCAAATCACCGGCCTCTCATAACCAAGCCACGCGGATTGCGTCCTGCCCCCGGGCAGGGCTCTGTGGGACCTACCGTGATGTAAGTGTTGCCGTTTATCGTTTTTCTCAGATCATTTTAAGGTATGATCCAGAAAGTGAGGCAGGTCCAAGGCTTAAGTGGACCACAAAGTGGGGATTGAAGTTCCACCATTAAAAACATCTTGGGAGCTGGAGAAGTTTAAGATCAAGCCAATATTTGTTTTTTCACTTCATCTAAGTCTACATGACCATATGAATATGTTGGATGGTAAAAGAATATCACGGTGGCCCTTAGAAAGGTTTCAACGGTGGGTGTCATTATCACTGCAGCTTCCTTTGGTGTGGTCCACAGGAGCTGTGGACCAGCTTCAATTTCAGCACTACACCTTAAAATGATCTGAGAAAATCGATTAACGGCGTGGATAAAACACTGGGCCCCACGGAGCCCTGCCCGGACGGAGGGTAGGACGCAAACCGCGTCCCAAGCGACACAGCCGCGTCGAACAATGTGGGCCGGGCTTAGAAAGAGCTCGGCCCGGCCTAAGTCGGCCCGTCGACACCATTTAGAAATAGGGGTATTTACGTCATTTTAACAATCGGTTGCATCTGAAAACATCCGGAAGAAAACCTCGGGCCCTTTCGCTCCGAACCGAAGCAGCTCTTTTCCTTGCCGCCGCGGGATTTACTGACACTGTTTCATAAAACCGGCGACGCCGTCAGATTCCAGCGTACTCAAAATGACGAGATGCTGATGAACGGAGGAAGAAAGATATACACGGCGAGAGAACGGATTCGGAGCTCAGCGATGGAAAATCAGGCCCAAAAGAAGGTTTATTTACATTACAACCACACTGACTCGTGCAAATTCTCGAGGTGGACTGCTAGGTAATTTTCCCTCTTTTTTTTTTTTTTTCGTTATTTTGATTTATTTTATGGTGCGTTTGGTTGCACCAATTATCATGAAATTTAAATTTCATGATATTTGGTGCGACCAAACGTACCCTGGACTTGAGTTGCCTGCGCCCCCGCCCGCAGGAAGTTCCTGCGGTCGGAAGCTACATGGGGCCCACCGAGATGTCCGTGAGAAATCCACCCAGTCCATCAGTTTCTCCAGCTTATGTTAGGACATGATTCCAAAAAGGGGTAAGATCCAAGACTTAAGTGGACCACACTAACGGAAACAGTGGGGATGGAATGCCCACCATTGAAACCATCCCGGGGTCCACCGTGATGTTCATATGCCATCAAAACCGTTCATAAGGTCATTCTAACTGGGATGAATGAAAACACAAATATTAGCCTGATCCAAAACTTCTGTGGCCCCATAAAGGTTTTGACGGTGGGCGTTCCATCCCCACTGTTTCCTGTAGTATGGTCCACTTGAGTTTTGGATATGCATCTTTTATGGGATCATGTCCTAGCATGAGCTGGAGAAACTGATGGACGGGGTGGATTTCTTACAGACATCTCGATGGGCCCCACATAGCTCCAACCTCAGGAACTTAGGCAACTCATATCTTTGTATAATTGGCAATCTGGTTTTGGGGGCTGGGCCAGTAACTTGACTGGGACCTCCAATCATCTGCGCTGCACTTGAACTGGAAACGTGGGACAAAGCTCTATGATCCTAGCCGTTCATCTGGCGGGTCTAGCTGTGAATTGACCGTCATCCTAAAATTGTCGAATGATTTCATGCATTTGGTTGCTGGACCTTTCCTGTTCAGTTCTAACCTTTTCAAGCATTTTCCCCCTCAGTCCATCTGTAGATTGCCAATTGGATGGTTGAGATCTTCCAATCGCTGACAAGTTTTTAAGACTTGGATAAGTTGACTTGGACTTGGTCCATGTTCCGAGCCATTCACCCGGTGGGTTTGGCTATGGATTGACCATCATCTTCAAATTGTCAAATGATCCACTGCATTTGGTTGCTGGAACTTCTTGTTCAGTTCTAACCGTTTTAAGTATTTTTTTTTCCTCTGTCCATCTGTAGTTTTCCAGTTGGATGGTTAAGATCTTCCTATCATTGACAAGGTTTTAAGACTTGGACAAGTCGTCCGAGTCGACTTGGACTTGGTCGGACCCATCCGGTTCCGCAATGCAAGTCATAATTGAAAATAGGGGGAGACTAGGCCCAACTTGGTCTAGTCGCCACTCAACTCAGGACCGAATGAGTTGGTCTGAGTTGCCAAATCTTAGAACCATAACTTGGTGAGAATTGAACACGCGCAATGGACAGTCTGGATCATGGACCATTCTCTTTATTTTGATCTTTGTATTGGTTTTGGCAGGGAAAGTTATGAGTTTATGTATGGAAGGCCTTGGCAAAGAGTTTCAGATTTCTATTCCAATCTAGTCAATGAGCGTTTGTCGCTATTTGATGTGCTTGGTGTCGATGTAAGTAAATCATAAGTTGATCTTCCTTGATTTCAAATAGCAATTTTGTTAAGTGAAACTTGATTAAGTCTTTACGTTTTGGTGATGTTAGTCTTAGAGATTAGTCTATGGGTTTTGAATTTTGGTGTTTGGGGACATATCGGCCAAGCCCAACCCCCCCCCCCCCCCCCCCCCCCCCCCCCAACAAAGAAAAAAAAAAGTAAAACAACACAAATTTTTATTTTATTTTTTTTAATAATGTTTTTAATGTATATTCAATGGTGTATCATACCATTCTTTGATAAAGATGTTTTCTGTTGGCTTGACATGCGAAAAGTCAATGAATAGGTCCTAATAGAACAAGAATCAAGCATATTAGGGCCCATTTCTATTGAAATGCAACAAGAGGAAGATGAAAAGGAGAAAAAGTGATAGTTCTCCAAGTCTAATTTTTTCCAAAATGGTTCATTTTGTTTTGATCTATTGAATCTCACTCAGATGTTGTGTTTTGATCCCCAAAGTAGGCCTAGATCTAGTGCAAAATGAGTTTATAAGCTTCCTCCATGGTTGAAGTGAAGACATAAGTGAACAAACTAGAGAAAAGTTGGGTGGTTTTTTTTTTTTTTTTTGGGGGGAGGAAATGGGGCCTTTTTGCGATATTGGTACTATTGCTTCTTGTGTTAGCATGCATCGGCCATTACGGCATTTTTTTTTAACGGTCGGTTCACCCCAATATGGCATAATGGGGGTGGTCGAGATGGTTACATTACAATTGTCTCATAATTGATTTTCAAAACAATGATATGGGTGTTTCATCGTCTGATGAAGTTGTGATCGTAGAATCCATAGTGAGGATATGGTCCTTGGGTTTTTCAGTTTTGTAAAAGTGAGGCCCGTGGGTCAATTGATCCAGATTGTTCTGACAGGCCCCACTGTGGATGGTCTGTTACCTGAAAGTATTTTTTATTCAATAATGTCACCCTTCAATTGGCAACCTGCAAATAGATGGTTAGGAAAGGAATTGCAGTGGTGGTCCACATTCAACTGAAAAGGGCCAAAAATTGGACATCTCGATTCTACAAATGTGGTGGTTTTTAAGTTACTGTTCATTGAGGGTGGGCCCCATTAGACCAATGGTCTGGATCACAGAGCCATGGGCAACTTAGCACTTGATGATGCTATGAAAATCCTTGGACCGATGTTCATATAATTTCTCATTCCCCATTGTAATGTGTGAATGACTAGGCAGTAGGCACAAGGTACCTAAAACTGAGAAGTCCGATGTTGTGGATTAGGCTTCAAGCTCCAAGGGTCTTGTTGAGTGTTTCTTTTCTTCTTGATTAGGCTTGTGCTGTTGTTGTTTCCTTGTAGCCCTTTGGGCATTAAAAAAAAATAAATCTTCTAATAAAATTTTGTTACCTTTCAAGAAAATAAATAAATAAAAAGTGAGAAATCCTGATTCCTGTTTAAGGCACCTCCTTCTATGGGTATTTTAGTCACCTTCCCAGGCATTGTGGGCAGGAGTGCTCTTAAAACCATTTTCAAAGGCTTTACAAAGTGTGAGATCTACTATTTCTAGAAAAAAAAAAAAAAATTTCTCTAAACCTGTAAATGCTTATTGATGTCGGTCCAAGGACCACCATGGTGCCTACCATGTGCTCAATTTTTGGGTTGTTTGCTGTTGATATTTGGGGGCTGAATTTATAGAACTGAAGTTGCTATTTATGGAAGATTTTGGCTGCTGATTTTGCTGATTCTCTAATGATTTTGGGGGCTTATCTTTTCGATCTGTACATGTTACTTTTAGGCCATTACAATATGGCTAAATCTTAGTAGTTAAGAGTTGTTGCTATTTAATATCCTTGTGGCAAGAAGGGATATGACGGCTTATGTAGAGCCCAACATCCCTCTTAAAATTCACTTTGATATGATGATCCTAACAAAGTATGCATGAGATCTACTGTTTTCTTAAAAGGAAAAAAAAAAAGGAATTTCTCTAAATCTGTTAGTGCTTATTGATGCAGGCCCAAGGCCCACCATGGGGCCTACCATGTGCTAAAATTTTGGATTGTTTGCTATTGATATTTGGGGCTGAATGTCTTGGACTTCATTGCTATGTATGGACGACTATCATTGCTGATTTTTCTGATTCTCTGATGATTTTGGGGGCTTTATTATTATTAATCTAAACATGCTATTTTTAAGCCATTACAATTTGGCTAAATCTTTGTAGATAAAGAGTAGTTGCTACTTAGTATCCTTTGAACTACTGCTGCAGCTTGGGTTCAGGTTAGCTCAAACCCAACTGACCTAACCTGAGTTCAGGGTTGGGTTGTCAGGATCCATGGGTCAGGTTGGAAAACTCCAACCTGTTTTGAAATTGAGTTGGGTTCGGGTTGAGCAAATTCGGGTTGGGTTAGATGATTGGACTGGAATGGAAGAATCACATGCATTGGGGTCAGGAAGGGTCAGTTTGGCTTGGTATAGCTGTGTAGGGTTGAGTAGGTAGGAATTTGGGTTGGGAACCTTGGGTTGGAATTCAGGTTGGGCCAGGTTGCAGGTTGGGTCCTCTTGACGTTGGATCAGGCTTGGGTTTACCCTCAACCCAATCCAAGTTGCACTTGCACCCCTACTTTGGATAGACCGAGGTTGCAGGAAGGGATATGAAGGTTTACACAATTACTAAGGATGGGGCCTTTGACATGAATGATTGGTAAAACACATTCATAATGCAAACTTAAACAGTTGGGACAAGGCTATATATAATGATGATGATCTATAACTAAAAGAAATTGTACTAGGAAACGACATGCATAAGTTCTATGCCTAAGTGAGTCTATGCTTATTTGATGATGATCTGCACTAATTGAACACGCTTATTTGATGCTGTCAGTAGAACTTTACTTGGATGACATGGACATTCTCATTTTTCATATTTGCCATATCTGCATCATTTATTTTCACAAGTTTCTTATAATAATAATTTTTTTTTTTTTTAAATTTCTATATTTATTTAGAGGCATTTCTCCACAGAAACTTCCATGCAAGATGCTGATATTTTGGAAGCTTCTGAAGAAACCAAATCAGCGAATGTACCTAGGAAAGAAGAACTGGAAGGTGGGCGAGACTAACATTTAAAATAGTTCTTTCATACCATGGTGGTTCCTTTGATGGGTGGCAGAAGCAGCCTGGCCTGAACACTGTTCAAGGGTAAGAGGGTTGCTGTTCAAGATTGATCAAGTATTTACAGCGATTTTTCAAAAGCTTTTGCCACACTATTTTTTTTGGGGGGGTTCAATTTCTAACTTTGACAAAGTCAAGTCAATGGAAAACTCTGTTGTTTCCATAAAATTGGAGTTTGGAGCAGTTCATGGAGTCTGGTCAGGCTGAGTTGACTCAGCTGTCTATCGAGTTGATGCACGAGCCTTGAATATTCATTGACACTAGCTCTATTTCCAGAAGAACCAGAACTGTGAGGCTAGCTTCATTGTGAATGGATATAGTAGCCAAGGAGGGTGTGTCAATATCTGCATTATGTATTGAAACATCTTTTCCTTTGCAGCGACGGATCATTTATTCTCCTTTTCCCATTATAGTCGATTTTAGGGCTATCAATTGTCTGGGCTTGGGTTGATTTGGGAGCGGATTTTGAACAAATTGGGTGGGTCTATCAGGGTGGGTCTTTTCAATATTTTGATTTCGTCAGCCTGGTGCAGCTCATTAAGAGCCCTAGTGTAGGACTAACCGACCAAGTTCCTTATTCAGCTGATTTCCTTGGATGGTTCTTTGACTGTGTTACTTCTTCATTTCCCTTTTTTTTTCAGCTTAGTAGAAAAATCACTTGGTAGATTTGTTGATGATAGAAAAGCTCAGCAGCTGAAAGACAAGTCCTTACCAATTGAAGCTAATTCTTTTGTGGCTGGGCGCACTGATAAAGGGGTGACGGCCCTCCAGCAAGTCTGTTCATTCTGTAAGTACCTCCTTGCCATTATTCTATTTGTATATTGACTTCACGTTCACTGACTTTTTGCTGATATCTGGTAATCTTCTTTTCTTTGAAGTTAATTTCTTGAGATATTTATATTTCGGGGGATTATGTAGCTTTCTTTCATAACATCTCCTTTTAACTTGAAAAATTTTTTGGTACATTTTTTCTCTGTGCGGATCCTACTATAGATACTTGGAGAATGGAAGTTAAATGTGGAGATATTGCAGATGCTATCAACAGTGCAGCACCTGGAAAGCTCAAAGTCATATCCGTATCCAAGGTAATCTTCTACTTGCATGTACTGAGAGAATCGGTGGGCTGAAATGGATATGCGTGTGGCAGTTGCTCGAAATCTTCATAGTGGGAACCCTCTAACCAAGGTCCCGCTCCTGCTTCAGGATCCTCACCTGCTCCCATCATTGTCTCACTTTATGTTCACTATATATATATATATATATATATATATATATATATATATATATATATATATATATATTTCTATGCTTTATTAAGGGGCTATTTGGATTGGTGGAATCCTTTGGAAATTTGTGGTAATGAAAATGAAAGCGATTTCCACAGATGTGACTTTTTCCCCTATTTGCAAAATCAAGTTTATCTGTGGAAATCGATTTCCATTTCGAAGGTTTTCTTCGGCAATTTCTGGTTCCTCAAATACCCCTGTTAAATCCAGATTTCCACAGTTATGAGAGACAGCTTTTACTTCTTGACCATTAACTTTTTATCCATTTCCATAGAAATGACGTGTCAAAACAAACAGGTTAACATATATTATTTTCCACACACTTCCCTTTCCTCAGAGGTTTGGTTTTCCATATGCACTTTAGTTTCCACAAATCCAAACAGCCCTGAAGGATTGCTATTTACGCCTGCTTTGGCTGCTTGTGGCACTCTTCCTTTCTATGGTTGGTTATACAGCAGTACGATTTGTTATTAGAATAACCAAAAAGTAGAATGAATTGGGGCCACTAGCAGTCAAACTCTCCATAGGTGATCTTAGTCCCTAAAAGACCTGTGGGTCTGGCTCCATGGCTCAGTGGTAGATAGACTCTGTTTCAACACTGAGATCATGGATCGAGTGCCCATGTGGGGTGTGTGTGTGTGTGTGTGTGTGTGTGTGTGTGTGTGTGGTGTGGGTGTGGATGTAAAAAACAAAGAACTGTGACTTCTCTGCCACCTCATCCAAATCTTGTCTCCCTACCATCTTGGTTTGTGCAACTAAATTCCATTGGGCTCTACTCTATTATTATTATCATTATTGAATAATGATGAGTCTATTAATAAGAAGAAGAGCTACAAGGAGAAGGCCACTCAACTGCTTTTAGGAACTTATCTTATATTTGTGTGTATACACGTTTCGCTTGCAAGTTGCAACTATCACTGTTCTTAGATGGAACTATTCAAAAGTGTCTACTTCTAAAGGTATTGGCAGAATTATCGTCTTTGTTTTTCTGATTCCCAACTTTCAAAATTTCTGTTCTCGCATATTCTCTCATTGTCATTTCTACTTTCATGTTATTGGATGACTCCTGTTTTTCCACTTCTCCATGTCAGCCAAGGGTCCTTGGATTCTCGCCTTCTCCTTCGACTAAAACGGATTCAACACATTTTTCTCTTTCAGTTGCATCATCTGATTTCTTCTTCTTCATCATCTTGTTCCCCTCTCTCTCTCCAAAGTAATCACTTCTGGGTATTGGTTGTAGGTTTCACGAGAATTTCATCCTAATTTCTCAGCTAAATGGAGACATTATTTCTATATATTCCCCCTCAATGACATAGAGAGAGAGGAAAGAAATGAGAGTGGAAGGGATGGTGATCGTACGAGCTCTTATGGGCATGATGATGAGCTTAAAAGGGAATGGACCGAACATGTTGAAGAGAATGGAGAATTCGTTACAGGTGACAATGAGGATGAATTAGATACTGGAAACAAGCCAAGAAGCTTCAGTGTGAGCAGGGTTAACCAACTTCTACAACAGCTAGAGGGAAAGTCCCTATCCTACAAGATGTTTGCACGGGATACCAAAGCTTCGAGAAGCACGTAAGACTCGCCAACTTTCTTTTCCCTTCTCCCTGATGTTCCCTTGCATACATACGCTCTTTCTTCCCTCACATAGTCACATGTACACCCGTAAGCGCATTAAGTCAAATGTGTACTGTGCTAAATGTTGGAACGTTGGGGGTTTGCCTTTTTAAGCGTCGGAAATCAGTGGCCCATTTAGCCTGGGTAACATGGAATGTACTTGTGGTCATGTTATTTTATCCTAATTGGGTCATATGCACTTGGCATGTTCAGAAACTCAACCTCATGGCCGCAACACAAGGTACCATCCTATGGAGTTACGGGCTTAACACTGAAGGGCTTGTTTGGAATTGTGGGAAAAAAAGAGAGGAAACTATGTTTCTCTGGAAGAAATTGTGGGAAAGTACAAGCTGTTTCCTAGACTGCTTTTCAGATGCTGGGTTTCCTGTTTGTTATGAACCGGGAACTTCCCTGTATGGTACCTAATCTGTACATGTGGAGCCCATATTTGGTTTATCCAAGCCCTTGATCTGATATCCCCCATCATGGATGAACCATGATATAAAAAATCTGCCAACAAAATAAAAAATAAAAATAAAATCAGGCACTCCAAGTTAATATATAAGCATTTAATCAGACTTCAAGTTCAGGCTAGGGTCATGCGAATGCTTTCCGCAGTCATCCGGGTCTGCGGTTCAACATTGAGGTCTTGGGTTTGAGTCCAGCTTACCTATCACAAAAAAAAAAAAAACAGAAGAAGAAAGAAAAAAATGAAGAAGAAGAACAAAGAAAGTAAGGAAAAAAAGAATAGGCAAGCTAACTGCATTTTGTTGTATTTCAGAGGTCCACCAACAGAGTGTTTTGTCTACCATGCTCGGGCGGTGGAAGCCAGATTACCTTGTGCTGAAGAGGTATCTTGTTGTTGTAAACTATACAAACGCATTGACTGTTGGAAAATCATCTAATAAACAAATGCCCAAAACAATTGTGTCCCCGCACTAACGGAATGAGCCTCTTTTTTTCCCAGGCGAATGCGAGTGGACTGAATGTAATGTGTGTGGAGCTGGTTGCAAATCGATTCTTGCGCAGGGTAATGGCACACTTCTTAGGCAGTCTTTTTAGTGTTTTTTTGCTTTCCTCATTGTCACTATTATTTCTTATTACATCCGTGGATACAAAAGTACAACTTAGTTTTATTGTCAAAGAAACAATAAATGAAATATATATATATATTTTTTCTAATAAAATTCTCAATTCTCAAAAAAAAAAAAAAAAACGAAGTATGTGGGAAACCTTTTCTAAATAACCAGAAGTGGTGATTCTTTATGCATTAACTCTTTCCTTTGTGTACTATTCTTGGATATATGGTCTTCTAAATTTTACTGGCTGTTACAGCTAATCTGTTGTCCCTGGTCTCAAATCTTACACCTCTATGAATCGGGACCATTCATCCTTGGGCCCCAACTTTGATGGGGCTGTATCTCCAAAATTCCATTGATGGGATGATATTAATTGTTCAGTACAGGACTTTGGCTTATCGAATGTGAACAGTTGTTCTTTTCATGCAACACTGATTAGATGATCAGGATGTGCGATTGGAATATTTTCGGACTTTGCATCTTGTAGTTTAAGGCCAATGGATGAATGGCTGGGATATCATAGTCTATCAAAAGAGAACTTTCCCTTATTAAGATTATCCAGATTGTCGAGAAACTCTTAACTAAAATCCCATTTTGATTATATGCAGATGGTTCGAGTGCTTGTTGCGACAACCATAAGAGAGGCAGCTGCAGGTGCGGATTGTGATGCATTGCTTAGGTTGATGGATGCCACATGCAGACGTGCCACAGCCCCACCAGCACCGCCTGATGGCCTTTGCCTTCTCAACGCAGGTTATCAAGAATTCAAGCAAGAATACTGTCTAATCGTTTAGCTGTTATTTTTTATTTTTTATTTTTATTTTTACTATATATTTAACCAGTTTTTCAGCAAAAGATGTAGTTGCACAGATGTTTATTTAATTTGATTACACCAATGTTACTTGAATCACCTATCTGGCCTTACATTCTCTGATCTGAATTGAGTTCTCTGGATTATATGTCATTTCCAGTCCGGATTTGCCATTTTTACCTATCAATACTCTTTAGTGAATTCAAGGTTAAGAAAGAAAATACAGGAACAGCTAACATTAAGAAAAAGGCCAAATTATTTCATATTTGTGATCTTCAATTCTGGGAGAGTTTTGGTGTCCATCATCTCAACAGTTTGGATCACTTTATGGTGGACCCCACGTTGCGTACAGGCACTTTGACTTCTGCGCTGGTGCCTGCGGACACGATTTGGCTAGTGACTCCAACACCAGCCAGCTAGCGCTGGTGTCTAAGCTTTGTGGGCCCCACCATGAGGTATGTGTCTTATCCATCCATTTTACTAAATGAGGCAGATCAAATAACAGGTGGACCAGACCATAATAAAACAGTGTTGCTTGTTTGTTGAACGTCTGTCATTGAAAATTTCCTAGGGTCCACTGTAATGTATATTTGCCATCCAACCGGTTTCCTGTGGTGTGGTCCACCTGTGATTTGGAGTTGCCTTATTTTTGGGCTAATGTCTTAAAATAAGCTGGCAAAATGGATGGACGGCCTGGATAAAACACATACATCATGGTGGGCCCTACAACTTTGACAACAGCTAAGAGTGCCGGTGTTGGGGTGGCTAGCCAAAACACGTCCCGTGCCTGCGTCCGTCATAAATTCTACTAACGTACCAATCATGGGCAATCATTTTTCATTGTTTAGGCTGCATGCGTTTGGTTGCACCAAATATCATGATATTTCAGGATATTTTGTACCAAATTATATTTGATTAATCATGAAATATCAGAAAATTTCGTGATATTTGGTGCAACCAAACACAGCAGTCGCGAATGTCTTCTGATAACCCTTGAATTTTTTTTGGTGAAATCCAGATGGTACCACCCCATGGATTTGAAACCCTGTGGATTTGAAATTCTCTTGTTGTGTTTAGCACATGGATTGAAAATCTCCTATAATTTAAAAGCTCTATGTATAGTGTATTTATAGGGGTTTGAATTTAATTACTAAATCAACGTTAACATGTGGAATTTTAGTGTAAGCATGTAATGTTTGACATACTGGTTATAATAAGCCCATTGAAATACATACTTTACCCGAAAATGATAAAATTCTAAGTCTTGGATAGACCACAAGCACAAGATCACATCTGAGTGACTAGCCAACAATTTTTAACCATTGATTTACATGGACAATGTTTAGACGGCACGGATCATTGTATTAAAGTAATTATAGTGATGCAATTAATAATCTAATTATTTTGTGATATCATTAGTGGGCCATGTATTCAATATATTAATAACCTATAAATACACATATTACACATGCAACTCTTGAAAGGGTTTTAGATGCAATCTAAGCTTTCATCTTGGATTTCAAACTCCTCTTTGAGGGAATTTGAAACTCCCTTGATTTGAAACCCCTGCCAGGCGATTTGAAATCCCCTCAAATTCATGGTGCCAGACGACCCCTAATCAATTTGTAGATGGTGGGTGGTGGCCAAAAACGGGTGTAAATAGGTGGCCTCCACATATAGGAACGACATGCTCAAGATCATTAGATTATGAAAGCTCCTACCTATGGGCCATCTCACACATGCCCACAATAAGAATCAATAAATAGATGGTACAACTGGATAATCCACCCCAAAAATAAATAACTAAATACAATAATAAAAATAAAAGAAAATTCAAGGCCCTCCTTAGATTTCTCTTGAAACAGCTAATGATAGACACAAACATCCAAGCTAGGAGGACTCCGTCAATCTCTCCATTCTCTGTCCCAAATCATCCTCTTCCCCTTATTTTCGCCTTCCCAAATTCTCTTCTCCCACTTTCCCCTCTCCAAATCCTTGCCATTGCAATTCTCCGGTGGCCGCCTCAAAACACTTTTCCAAAAAACCTTTATTGTTTCTTCCCACCCAGACTAAATCCTAGCCGTTGATAAAAAAGAAGAAGGGTTATAAAGAAATTCTCTATTTTCTTCTTGTAACCGGATGATTCTTAGTGTTTCACGAATAGTGAACATTGAGAAATATCCAGAAACTCATTCCCATCTTAGAAAACAGAATGAATTGATTTTGTAGAATTTCCAAAATATATACTTTTGGAGATTTCTCATGTTCCAATAATAATTGGGACATCGAGGAATATCCATAAGGCCATTTCAAGAATCAAATTAGAAATATATCTTGTGGGATTCTCAAGAAATTCTCCAATCTCTTCCATAATTGGATGATTCTCGTGTTCCATAATTAATTGGAACACGAAGAAATATCCAAAAAATCAATTCAAAATCAATCTGATTCTATCTCTATTTCAAAACTCAAGAGAAAAAAGAACAAATTGATCTTATATTCTCCAATTTCTTCGTGGGCATGAGATATAATTGAATTAATCTAATTCAATCATTATTTTCTTAATCATGGCCAATCACAACAACTCGGCCCGGTGCATCATCATACTCGTTATCTGCATCCATGCCATGTCATTATATGTAATGGGTGTGAACGAAGTCGATATACTCATAAAGTTCAAGGGCTCGATAGGCAACAATGCAGCATTGCATGACTGGAACACTGGCTCGACCCCATGCATATCAAATGCTACAAGGTGGGTCGGTGTGCTTTGCTACAAGAGCCGTGTGTGGGGGCTGCAACTCGAGAACATGGGCCTGACGGGTCCTGTCGATCTCAGCATGCTCATGGACTTGGAATCCCTTCGGACCGTGAGCTTACAGAACAACGACCTCGATGGTCCGATGCCGGAAATAAAGAAGCTACGAGGATTGAAATCGGTGTTCTTATCGGGTAACAGGTTCTCTGGAAGTATTCCGGCAGATGCGTTTGATGGGATGGGATGGTTGAAGAAGGTGTATTTATCGCGGAACCAGTTCTCGGGTCCGATTCCTACGTCGCTTTCTCGGCTGCCTCGGCTTCTAGTTCTTAGGTTGGAGAAGAACCAGTTCGAAGGAAAGATACCAGATTTTCCACAACCGGAGTTGAGAGGGGTGAATGTATCTCATAATGAATTGGACGGTCGGATTCCGTCGGGTCTAAGCAAAATGGATCCAAGCTCATTTATAGGTAAGCCATTGTGGTCATTTTTCATAAGTAATACTACTATTGGAATTATGATTTATGTGGGTGCGTTTGGTTGCACCAATATCATGATATTTTATGGCAATTAGACTTATTAATTAGGAAATTTCGTGAAAAAGCGTTTGGTTGCACCAATATCATGATATTTCATGCTAGTTAGAAATTTCGTGATAGTTGGTGCAACCAAACGCACCAAGTCATATTATTTTTTTTGAAATTTTTTGTTTTGTTTTGTTTTGTTTTTGGATGGTTTGGTGATGTGTGAAGGTCAAAGGAAATGAAGTATCTCATTTGGGATTATATTTAATGATGTTCCTGTAATCAGAACCGTTCATGTTCTGCATATATATGGTATCGTAGATGGGATTCAGAAAGAAGTTTTACGATTAAGGTGGGCCTCACAGGGCCTAAAAGTACCTAGATGGTTGGTGTTGGGGTCACCACCCAATTCCTCATTTATATATGATTTGTGGAGTAGAATTAGAGCCACGAAAGATTTCTTTTTAACGGCTCACAGGAAGGTTTTTTAATGGTGGGAGTTCAATCAACATTTTTTTTTTCTGTGGTGTGGTCCACTAGAGATTTTGATCTGCTTCATTTTTTGGTTTCATGCATTAAATTAGCTGGCAAAACGGATGGACGGCGTGGATATAAAATAGGTACATCACGGTGGGCTCCACAGCGCCCAACACCACTAGATGCGGGTGTTGTGGTCAAATCAAGGACCGTTCAAAATGGCTGTCAGAAGATGGACGGTTCCATTCGTCAGACCATATCTCCTCGTGGACACTGGGGAATGTGATCATAGTTCGTGTTGCCACACGTTTTCGGGTTTAAACGGTCCAATTACGAGCCACGCACCTGTGTTAGTTTTGCACCATTGATAAAATGGTTATCACTTTCAAAACGTTAACATGACATAGTGTTATAGCAATCCAGACCGTCCAAATTTCTGACCCGACTGTGGATGAAGCACAACTTAAAAATTTCCACACATGATATCATCAGATTTCCCCTTCAAATTTGGACCACTCACTATTTTTCTTTAACCATCAATTACATGGCCCACATCCAAATGATCAGAACCGTCCATCTTTTAGACTTTAAGCTATACACCCCTCCCTAAGAACATACACCGAACGTACGATCATGTCCATTATTAACCGAACTTGTAACAAAAAAAAAGAAGAAAAATTCAATGGCTCACATTCAATTCTAAAAATCAAATGCTAGTATCATCGATAAATAGTAATCATGGTATAGTAGCTTATTTATGGTAGTAATGAAAACATGGACGGTTCAAATCATCAGATCATCTAAACATGTGGGCCCCACCTTCATTTTTCCTAACTCACTTCCTCCACTACCACAGGCAACAAAGATCTATGTGGGGAACCTCTGGAAACGCCATGTAAGCCCGCCAAGAAGCCGTTGTCAGCCCTACTGATCTTCCTCATCGTGATCGCCGTAGCAGTCTTTCTGGCAGTCATCGGCGCTATATTCTTCCTCTGCCGTCGACGTGGTGGGTCCCAAAACGCATCACATCCGTCGGTTGAGATCTCACCAAGCAGACGAAATAAGGGGGGCTACGGAGAAGATCATATAGAACGTGGGTCCTCTATTACAAGGTTGAGTAGCAAGAAGGCCCGAAAAGAAACAGATTTTGGACGGCTGACGTTTGTTAAGGAAGGTAGAGAGAGATTTGAGCTGCAGGATTTGCTGAGAGCTTCAGCTGAGGTGTTGGGGTGTGGGAACTTTGGGTCCTCTTATAAGGCCACGCTCTTGAGTGGGCCATCAGTGGTTGTTAAGAGGTTTAGGGAAATGAACGGTGTAGGAAGAGAGGAATTTGAAGAGCATATGAGGAGGTTGGGAAGATTGGCCCACCCTAACTTACTGCCTTTGCTGTCCTTCTATTACAGAAAGGAGGAGAAGCTGTTGGTTACTGATTTTATTGATGGTGGGAGCTTGGTGCAATTACTGCATGGTAAGCTATTTTCTACGTTGCATGCATGCATGCATGGATTATTATGTTTTTTACGTGCTCATGACATAACGTGATATCTATGTTTCTCTAGGGATGTTTGATAATTCCGCACGTGGACACATGTGTTAGATCTGAGCTTTCCATCAGGTTGGCATAAAAAAACATATTTGAATCGCTGGAAAGAAAGTTTCAGCCGTCAGTTTAAACAGAGTTGCGCGCACACGCGTGTGAAGTAAAACTCATGTACATGCCATACATGTGCTTTTATGGAACATATGTGCAAGATCCAATCCCCATCCATCAGGTTTCTTCCTACCTTCTTCATGTTTTCACTGGTCCGTTCAGCATATGGGCATCACTATTGAAGGAAACAGGTGGATGGGTTAGAAAATTTCACAGAGTTTTTGAGAGAAGTACATTTGTTTTACAAAATGCGGCCCATATGAATAGTGGATCAATCTGATTCTTGGTCTAACCCATCAATGTAGAGGTACCGTTCTGATGGATGGATTGGATCTTGGATCTATCATGCCGTGCTGGCACATGAGTGGCCTGTACATGAGCTTTATTGCATACGCGTACGCGTGTGGGCTTATCAACGTTGTGCCACACCTGTCTGATCTTTTAGACAGAAGATCTAAGCCGTACTTCAACCTTATGGAAAGCTCAAAATTGCACGTGTGGGCACATGTGGATATGTACGGCACTACACGCGTGTGAAATGAGCAACATGTGTTAACAATCGGATCCATGCCATGTCTTAGAAATCAGTAGATGTAGTCATCAGGTGGGCCACATGAATAAATGAATGGTTAAGAGAAAATCACCCATGTCCAAAATGTACGTTGGCTTGCAGCAGCCCACCTTATGATTAGATATGTCTGATTCTCAGGTCATGGAATATCTACACAATAAGGATCGTGTGATAAGCGTCTCCGGTTACTCACACGTTTTCAGTGTTTCCACGTGCAAGCCGAGCTAGCAATTCTTATGTTCTTCTTTAGCCTGTGCATGCATTTTACGTATGCAAAAGGTCTGTATGCTATTAGGGTGGCATGTGGTTCATGTCATGCATGTTAGCTGTGACATGATCTTATGTTCACATAAGGAGCCACATGCATGCATGCATGCTATATATACTAGTAATTCATATCTTGCATGTATATCAACTTCCCATGCTTCGGAGTAACTCGGATAAATAGCCACGTGGCCCTCTTGATCCTGACCATTTGTGGTGGAGACCTGGGTAATTACCATAATGATCTGCTAATCCAGATCTTTAAACTTGTTTTAACATATTAAGATATTATAAATGATATTTATTTTATAAAATCCATCTTCAACCGTTCAAATCAAAGATTTAGTGAAGATTAGTGCTTCCCAAGTTGGCGTTTCTCTTTGGGTATTGAAGATCCGACCGTTGCAATGGTGGATCATATTCTATAAAAGGGCAGTGGTAAGAAAACACAAGAAAAGCTCAAGAAATTCCAGTCACAAAACTCTCCCTCTTCGATTTTGGAGATGTTGGACCGTCCATATATATCTCTAAAAATTTCATCAATCTCTATTAATATTAATTTATTATTATTATTTTTATCAACTGATGTATACCAAGTAGCATCACCACATGCATGTGATTCATGTCATGAAATTTCATTACATTTCACTATTGAATGCATGTGTCCATATGTTACATGTCATCATCCAAGGAAAAACATGACCACCTCTTTGAAAACGAACATATGCACATAGAATAATAACCTTTACATACATTCACCATTTTTAGAAATGTTTCACTCACTAACTCATTGCACCATGTCATGCTCAGGCAACCCGACTCCGGAACGGCCGACGCTCGACTGGCCGGCACGTTTGAAGATCATCAAAGGCATAGCTAGGGGGCTGAATTACCTGTATGATGCACTCCCTACACTAACTCTACCACATGGCCACCTGAAATCCTCCAATGTGCTACTCAGCGAATCGCTCGAGCCTCTCCTAACCGACTATGGCTTAGAGCCGGTGATGAGCAAAGGGCCTGCCACACAACTCATGGTGGCCTACAAGTCCCCGGAACACACCCAACTCGAACAAGTAACGAGAAAGAGCGACGTATGGAGCCTGGGGATACTGATATTGGAGATACTGTCCGGCAAGTTCCCGTCCGAAAACCTCCAGCCTGTGAAGGGGAGTGTGGAATTGGCGAGTTGGATCAACTCAGTTGGGAGGGAGGAGTGGACAAATGAGGTGTTTGATAAGGAGATGGAGTGGAATAAGAGTAATGAAGGTGCGATGTTGAAGTTGTTGGAGATTGGGATGGCTTGCTGTGAGAAGGAAGTTGAGAAGAGGTGGGATTTAAGAGAGGCTGTTGAGAGGATTCAAGAGTTGAGAGAGAGAGGTGAGGAAGATAACTCAATTTCTAGTGAAGGGGATGAGTCTTACAGTACCTCTAGAGGGATGTCTCAGGGAGAGATCTCTTTCTGAATCATTGAGTGGGGGTGATTCTGTAAATGGTGGGCTTGTATTTTTACTGGGGTTGGAGGATTTGAAGGTGGAATTGGTTTTAACGGTTTGGATTTTCCTCTGTTGGGTGGTGGATGGTTTGTTGGGGTGGCAAATGAGGTGGGCCTTTTAAGGGGTTTGTGATGGAATGTATTGTGAGTTGGGAGGGAAAAAAAAAAAAAAAAACCCTTCTTTATTTTACTTTTTTTTTCTTTTCCTTTTTCTTTCACTTTAAACGTTTGTATGTTCATATGAATAGGTGGGATCATGAGAAAAGTCATGAAGGTTTCAGTCATTACAGTGATGCTCTCTCTCTATATGTGTGTGTGGGAAATGGGCCCCATCGTGATGTGTAACGGACATCCATTCCATCAATCGGATGCACCCTTCCATGATTAGCCATGGACCTAAAAATCAGGCCAATCCATGACTTAGATGGGCCACACCACATAAAAAAGTTGAGAGTTGATGCATGCCTTTTTGAAACCTTCTTGAAAAATAGTCAGATTTTCGGCCCAACCACGACCATTATTTGACACGGTTTCGGTCCGACACTGGGCTTACTGGCTGGCCTGCTTTCGGCCCTACTTGTACTGGCTGCAACTCCAACAGTAATATGCTGTTGGGTGATAAGGAAATGAGGGAGGTTTCGGGTTACCTGGTTTGCTTTGTTACCAACGAGTCTACTTGACTTAGTAGTAACTACGATGATGAAAACCTGCAAGGTGCACTTTGGGTTAGTGCTACGTTTAAAAAGGAGGGGCTGATCAAATCAGATTAGGGACCCATACCTGATGGGTTCCGGATTTTTGGTTCGCAACCCGACTCTTGACCGAGTCGAGTAGAGGGGTTGAGTCGAGCCGACTCGCTCACTCAGTCTCTCCCTCCCTCTCTCTCTCTTTCTCTCTCTCTCTTCCTCCCTTCTCTCTCTCCTTTCTCCTTTCACTCTTGCAGGCGTGGATCCCAAGACTACAGGGCCCTTTTTATAGCAGTGGGAGAGGCGCAGGTCCCAATGGTTGGAAAACGGCCTCCCTATCGACGGTTCTGATTGAAAAATAGTCACACACATGGCCAATCCAATCCTAGGGATAGATTGCTAATGCCCTGGCCCACCATAAAAGTAACTTTTCTAATCTGGTGGGTCCCATCTCGTGATCTCATTTGGATGGGTTATCGGGGAAGATGATCGGCCCCCTAATGGCAGATCGTTTTATCATATATTTCAACATGATCTGGTCCGTTTGAGCCGACTAGATAGAACCTCTGACCAGCGTGGGGTCCACTTTTTTGGGCCCCAGCGTCAGTTTCAAATCATCTCACGAGAATCTCCATTTCTCATTATTTTCTCATGAGATGATATGTTTTTCATCTCCTTCTCATTTCATCCTGAACGAGCGGCTGGGATAGCTCCACGTGGTCTCAGGAATGGCTAGAAATGTGTCAGCACTTTCTTCCCAAATATGAAAGTCTCTTTTTTGCTTTTCTTTAAGCAAGCCTTGCTCGGCCATTTCTAGAAAAGAGAGAGCGTAGCTCTCCTTAGGCGATGGATGGCTGGGATGACATGATTAGGCAGATCGTGGGCCACCCATATAGTCCCAGAAGGGTCCTACCTTGCCGATATCCGCCACGTGCAAGCCCATGGATGGTTCTACCCGAAATTCCTCGTCCTTTTGTATGGGCCTAAAAGCCTATATCGTTATGATGAGGCGGGCCCTATGAACACAATGGACGGTTTGGATCGTCTAGATAGTGGCCAGGGTGGGCCACTTTGGAGGTTAAAGGTCGGCAGTTTGAATTTCTAAACGGGCAAGAGAAACCTGTTTTCTTTTTTAAATTTTGGCTCGGTTAAAGGCTGTTTGACCGAGCCCGCCGTTCCAGTGCACATCAAGCACGAATGCACGAGGTGTACATGCACTCCGTGTGGGGTCCACCACGATGTTTGTGACAAATCCAATCCGTCCATTTATCTTAGGATCCCCATGTAGGGGTCCTGACCCAGTTTGGGGTGGGGCCAAGGCCCAAGTGGGCCATATCACGCTTCTCAGGTTACTTTATGGCCAATACCGTCAATCCAATGGCTGGACTGACTTGGTACTCAATTTCAATGGCCAAATGCGGGTTTGGGACGTATTAGTTGCTCGGTTCGCTATCCACTAGCCCCTGGAGGTCGATTATTAGGGCTCTGCTTCGTTTCTTTACTATTAATTGACTCAAGGATTATTTTAATTCAAGGTGATTAATCAAAGTTACCTTCTTGCTTATCGTGGGGTGCAATCGTTTCCCAGGCTTCCGATGGATGACTTTAACTTTGACTGGAAGTCCCATTCTGTGCATGTCAAGTTCAAGTTGTCTAGTTAATCGATCTTGGTTTTTATAAACGTAGTTTTAAGGGGTAATACCCTTATACCAGAGGTACGGGGTGTTACAACAGCGTAGGCCGACAACTCGAGCATAGTGTCGCATTCCACTATGCCTGGCTCACGAGGCGGGTTTGTACCCTGGATTGCTCGCGGTCACTACGGGGAGGCTCGTCACCCCGGCGTAGACCGACAGCTCAAGCATAATGTGTCATTCCACCATGCCCAGCTCACGAGACTTGTGAATCGCATTATAATTGTTATTAGTGGCCGCTACATGGGCGTAGGGTGTCTCAGGTTCAACAGGCGTGATCATACATGGTTAACAAATATGGTTGGTCAGTTAGTGGGCCAATTTGTCTGATTCAGGCAAATTACGGGACATTCGGCATTGGGTGAGAGCAACCAACGTAGTCCAACTACTGCCGACTACCCGTATTCGACTTAAATTAGTCAGATTGGACGTTGGGCAGCCTAACCGTTGGGGCCGCCCGTGTGGGCCTTGAAATTTTATTGGCCAACCCAAAAAAGGGATTTAATTACTTAACATCATGTAGAATATCATGAACTACTCCTAGTTGTAGAAAATTCAGACATGCATGTGAATAACCATAAGCATTCAACCTACTTTAAGCATATTGATGACATGCGGCACATTACCCCCAAATTGTCGCAGGTTTGGAGATAAATCAAATTCAAATTTTACATAGCAGGAAGGGAAATAAACAAAAGACAGCAATTTAATAACTTGGCTTTATCTAACATGGAAGCCAAACATTAGCTATTCTAACATACTTAGGCAGATTTATAGAGAAATAACTACCAATAAATTTCTTACAAATCAGCATGCACAAAAAATTCACACACACAATCATTAATTTCGGTCTAAGTTCGATAATTGGCCATCTAAGATTAATGGTCCGCACCTAAAAATGATTTGATGGTTTGGAATGCCGCTCATATGGTTTCGGTCCAACGAATTGGCGTATCGAGGCCCTGCGGCGATGGAATTAGCTTGTAAGGGCACATGCACAAGGTTCTATGATGCTAAAATTTGGAGAGAGTTGGAGGGTTACCTTTCTATCTCCGGTGGGCCGTTTTTACGGCGGTGGAGTTGTGAGCTCTGACGCGAGATTGTGGTAGGAGGGGAAAATTCCCTAAATTTCAGCTCCTTGGAGCTCCCTCTCTCTCTACTCTCTTCTTTCTCTCCTCTTCTTGCAGCAAAATTCGTAGGAGAGTGAAGGAAAGAGATTTTGGGACTTATATAGTCTGGAAATTTGTCTAAATGGTCATATGAACTCTTGTTTTAACATATATACCCCTGGTGGGTAGATTTCCAGTCCCTATGGCCATCCTAGTGGCCCTTTGGCCCATCTGCGCTATAGAATAAGTGTCCCATAGTCAGATGAAGGGTTGTCCAAAGTTTGGTGGCAAACGAATGTGTCAATTGATCACAGGGGCTCGATTTGTGATCAACGGTCACCGATGTTCAATCGAGGTCCCAATTATATGGATATGAGCAAGGAAATATCCATTGCTCATGGCCTGAGTTTGATTACAATTCAACGGTTGGAATGTCACAACTTCGCTAAAGAGTGGAAGGTCTATTTCACTTAAGTTTTTAGATTTCAGCATAGGAGATTATTGTGTTTCAAGCACTTGGCTTCTGGCCCAAGTTGAGCAGTTTTGGGTACTTTCTTGGTTCGCTACCCGCGATGGACGTTAAGCCTAATGAGACAGACATTATTATATAATTTCGTAACTAGTGGGCCACTAACGAGCGGTCTAGAGCTCGTTTGAGTAATCGGGGCAGTTTTTTTTTTAATGAATTAAGTAGGGAGATTTCTTAGGTGCAGTTGTTAGGGTATGAATTAACTAAGTTCACAGTGTAGCCTATTTGAAATTAACGAAAATGGTGATTCGGTCATGATCACTCTAAACCGTTGGTTTTTAGGCTAAAGGAGTAAATAGGTTGACTTGGTTCATAAGTTAAGATCCGGGCCATAGCTGGCTCAGCTTTGGATAAATCTTTAATTTAGTTACGGTTTTCTTGATTAGTCAGTGATGAGTCGGTTAGATTTGGGCCCTAAATGAACAATTCACGAGGCTAAACTTGAGGTTTAAGTGATCAGGCGGATTAGTTGGCTTCATACGGTTGATTAATCGAATTTGTGCGGTTCTTTACTGGTATATCCTACGTATAGGCTCACCTCGAGCGTCAAGGGTCAGTAAGTAACGACGTGGGCTAGTTAAAAAATAAAATAAAATGTTTAAGGACAATCCAAAATAGCAAAAACCAAGAATGTTACATCATCTATCTGATCTAAGTCTTTTAATGTTCCTGCTAAGTTGGTTTTCAATTTTTGTTTTGTACTTAATGAAGGATTTTAATACTTCATATTTATTCCTTAGAATGTATAATTTAGTGTATTTAGAATAATCATTTATGAAAGTTATATATAACATTTTGCCTCCTGTAGACATATGATTTCTAAAATCACCTAAGTCACTATGTATTAATTCTAATAATTCTGAACTTCTGCTAAAAAGTTTAAACAATTTTTTAACAAACTTGGATTCTATACAAGTTTCACATTTTCTAAAGTTATTGACTGAGATGTCAGACAATAATTATATTCGTTTAATTCTTTTCAAGAATCATACGTTCACGTGTCCTAATCTACTATGACATGATGAAACATATTTATCAATATAAGCAGAACTAGATGATATCTTATTATTATAATAAGAAACGTTTACAACGAACAATCCATCATTATAGTAACCTTTTGCAAGGAAGGATCCATTCTTGGTCATTATAAGTTTATCAAAGTCAAATACTAATTTAACTCCAGCCTTGTTAAGGAGTGAACCAGAGACCAAGTTATGACAAATGTCAACCAAATGTGTTAAAAATAGTAGATAATATTTGAAAAAATATATAATTAATTAATAAAATAAAGTAAAAAATAATGACTTATTTGTATAAGCCGAGGTGTGATTAGGTCACTCGGCTTTAAACCAAATCTGCCCTCATTGGACAGCGTCCCAAGTGCAATAGGAATCTTAGACAATTGGCATCTATGATACAACGACTATTACCCCATCTCAATGGTGCACTCGCTGTACACGGGCTTAAACTGACATTTAGAACTTAATCGAAATGAAATGACTTGGCAACAAACTTAGTTGGCAAAACAACACTGAACCAAAGATGAATCTTGAAGAAACAGAGAAAGAAATCGTTGGTTTGAATGAATTATTTGGAAAATGAGTTGGTCTATATATAAACAACGATTATGTGATTAAAGCACCATTTCAAATGGGCTGGGTCCATTGGGTTTGAAGCCAACTGATGCAACCACTCAAATAGATGAGTCCCTAGTTTGAAATTCATGCAAACATGTGTGTATACTCGTGAAGTGCGGAACAAAAACTGCTAACACAAGTTTACTCTCAATCCACACATAGACCCGAACCCGATGCCGCGAGCGTGCATGCATACGTCACACAGTCACGACTCAAACCTTATACAAACCACATCTCTATATACATGATATTTCTTTGGTTCTTTTTGACACGGGACAAGATAACTATATTTAAAAAACACTTAAAAATGAATTTTTTTTTTTTTAAAAAAAAAAAAAAAAACACTTTAAAATTTTTTAAAAAATTATTTTTTTTAAAAAAAACACATTTAAAATACAACCATGTGTTTCCTGTCAAAACATTGTATTTGAACTTCACATCAATGGATGGGGATTACCCCAGGTGGTGCCACCTTAATGTTGGTGAGAAATCCACTATGTACATCTGCTTTGCCCACTCTTATAAGGACATGAGCTCGAAAAGGGTAAGACGTGAGAGGAAAAAGTGGGGGAGAAAAATGCCTACCGTTGAAACTTTCCCAAGGTCCATAATGATGTTTATGTTCCATCCAAACCGCCCATGACGCCATTACCTCTGGGATGAACTGAAAACACAAAAATATCCCCCTACTCAGAAAATTTTTGTAGCCACACGGCTGCTTCAACGGTGACCGTTCAATCCCCACCTTTTCCTGTCGTCTGGACCACTTGCGTTTTAGACCTGGCAAAACGGATGGATGTGGTGGATTTCTGACAAATATTACGGTGGGCCCCATCTAGCATATCTGACCCGTCCAATAAGGAGACCAGCCTGATTTTCGTGCGGTATGATCTTCGGGCAGGGCCCAGTTTTTGCACGGTTCGGATGTTGTATGCACTGGGCACGTTAGCATGTCTGCACCAACGACTGTAGATGAAGAATAACTAAACGCTTGCAACTTCAAGTGGGCCCATCTGATGCATTCACGACATCCGACCATCCATCAGACGCTTCTCCGAAATGCAACCCCTTATCCAAAAAATCCCAAACGGAAACTCAGGTGGGCCACAGAATTGAAGACAAGTTGAAACTGGACACCCACCGTTGATTTTCCTGGAGAACCCACCATGTTATGTTTACGAAATCGAAGCCGTCAGTACCCTTCATCTGCCAGCTATGAACGGTCAAGCAAAAAAAAAAAAAAATCCGGCTGTTCTACAACACAGCAAGCGCCGGTAAAAATCAAGGGTCAGCGTTCGGACATGGCCCCACCGGAGTTTTTGGATCTTGCTGATTTTCAGGCCCTGACAGGGAGCGGATTAGGTGAAACCCCGGATCTACCGAGGTGGGTGGGACCCATGACTGTGGGGCTCACAGTGATGTGTGTGCATTAAATCTACACCGTCCAACCATTTTCAAAGCACATTTTTGGGCATGATCCAAAAATGAAGCATGCCCAAATCTTATTTGGACTACACCACATGAAACAGTGGTTATTGAATCCCCACCATTAAAATCTTCATAGAGTCCACCGGAATTTTTATTGACCATCCAATCTGTTGATGTTACAAAGATCTTTAAATGAGATTTCAATACAGATGGACGGCGTACGTGGACGTAGTCACATACATCAAGGTGGGCCTCACAGCCAGAGGTCCCACGCATCCACCGAAACCGCGCCTGCCCTGACATGGGCGCTGTTTGGGTAATGACGCTGCCACTACCCAGGTGGATAGTAGGCGGTGATGTGTGGGCCACACCGTGATGTATGTGTTTCATCTACACCATCCATCCATTTTTCTATATCATTTTACGGATGGATTAAAAAATAAGGCATATCTGATATCACCCATCATTAAAAACCTCTTAAGGCCCACTGTAACGTTTATTTGAGATCAAACCTATTGATTAGATAATACGTACCTAGATTGAAGGGAAAAAACAAATATCAAGTTTTCAACGGTGAGTATTCAATCAGCACTATTTCCTATGGTGTGGTCCACTTGAGATTTGGATCTGTCTTATTTTTATTTTTGGGATCATATGGATGGAGAAGATGAAATGAATATGTCATAGTGATGTGGTCCACCTGAGATTTGGATATGCTTCATTTTTAAACGGCGTAGATAATACAACTCAAATATCAAGGTCGGACCGACATCGTTGGTTCCGGGGTCGTAGCTAAGTCGCGTCCTTCGCGTACGTACTGATGGTCAACAGAGAAGCGGACGGCGTGGATGGCGGGCGTCCATTGGTTTGTGCGTATCCCTTCTTTTGCAAAACAAAGGTGTTGTGGGCCCTCCCTCTTATTCCTTGGAGAGAGAGAGAGAGAGAGAGAGATAGAGAGAGAGAGAGAGAGATCGAGTTGGAGAGAGGGAGGAGATGCGGACCAACGGCAAGGGGAAGGATGATGGAAATAATGGGCTGGTGGCCGTTGCCATTGATAAGGACAAGGGCAGTCAGTACGCTTTGAAATGGGCCGTTGATCATCTTATGCACAGGGGAAAGACCTTGATTCTCATCCATGTCAACACCAAGTTGCAATCCGTTCCTAATCCCAGTAAGCATTTCTCTCTCTCTCTCTCCAAAGTTGGTCGAATCAGCTTATTCTACAACGTTGTGTGTGGGCCCCACTGTGATGTTCGAATGGCATCCACTCCGTCCATCATGTCTCTTTCCTCATGTTATCCTTGTATCCCAAAAATTAGAGAGACCCCAAACTCAGGTGGGCCACACCAGGGAAAAACCATCCCTTAAACCATTAAAATCATGTGGTGTGGCCTACCTCGGTTTTTAAATGGCCTGATTTTTGGAATTATCGTTTTTCATGGTGGGGTACATGAAATGAATGGATTGGATTCCATGTAAAAGCATCCCCATTCCAGGTGTGTTAGACTATGTCTTGTATGGGCATGATTTTTGTTATAATATGTTCAATCAACACTGTTTTCCTATGGTATGGTCTACTTGAGATTTGGATTTACCTCATTTTCATTTTTGGGATCATATCATAAAATGATTTGGAAAAAATTGATAGATGAAGTGGATGAAAAATGAATATACCATTGGATGTCAAACACATATCATATGGGCCTAATTCTGCTCGGTGTGCACGTAATTCAAAAAAATGACACACATGTGCGGCCCACCAGATGAAGGGCCGGGATAAGATGCTGATCTGTGTGGAATGGACGCAGCGGGGAGTAATGTCTCCATCTCGGAAGTTAACGATGAGGTAGCGTCGACCTACCGTCGCCAGCTCGATGCTCAGACAAAGGAGCTCTTCCTCCCATTTCGCTGCTTTTGCACCCTTAAAGAAGTACGTATCTCTGTCACACGTGCAATATGAAACACGTGTGTGTTATCTGAACTTTCCATGACGTGGTAACTAATGCTTAAATCGAGCCACTTTTTAAAAAACTAAGAGCGTGACTCGGCTGCAACCCTCCTCGATGTATGCATTGTATATCCATGCTGTCCATCTATATTTCTATAATGAAGAAGACAAGTTTCAGGTGGACCACACCACAGTAAACAGTGATTATTAACCATTAAAAACCTTTTGCCGGCCACGAAAGGTTTAGATTAAGCTGATTTTTTATTTTTATTATTATTATTTTTTAAATCCAGGTCTGTGTGACCTTATCAACAGGTTGGATGGTTGATAAATATTATGGTGGAACTTAGGAAGTGCGTTTAATGATGACCGTTCAATGACCACTGCTTGCTGCATTTTTTGTGTCATACTGTAAAATAAGCTGGCAAAACAGATGGATAGTGTGGATATACAATGCATACATTGAGGTCCTACACATCACTGGTTCTGGTGTCGCAGCCAAATCACCCTAAAAAATTAGATAATGTCATTCTTCAGGTGGACCACAACGTACAAATGGAATTGACGGTCGAAATTGTTTTTCCTCTTTAGCTGCTGCTGCAGGGCAGCAAATGGGGCGCACCTGGGCTGCACCTAGACTTAGCCCATTCATTTCTGAACATGGGCCATTGACTAGCTAGACCCAGCCTACTTGCAACTGCAGCAGCTGCTTCCTGGGTAGGCCCCACTTTTGAGCTGTGTGGGCCCACAATGACGAGTGAGTTCCATCCAAACCGTCCATTAGATGCACTCCCCAAGGTGAGGCCTAGATCTCAAAAATCTAGATGGATCTATAACTCAGGTCGGCCACAACAAAGGGAAACTATGGGGTGCATTTGGGAGGGACGCCACCATAGAAACTTCCAGATGAAATGTGGGTCCGACATGTTGTGTATATTCTATCCAACCCATTAATCAGGTACCCTCCACCAGGATGAAGGGAGACATGCAAGATGGATGGTCTGAAACAAACACTGCAACGGCCTAAATAAAAGTTACAGATTGGATAGAATCATCCAATCCAGAAAACTTTTGTACTGCAATCCATCCTTTGCGGGGCCGGGTCCATCACACCAACGGCCTGGATGCCAAAAATCCATTATAGGCAAGATAATTTGGCATCTTCCATCCATCCACAGTGGATTCAATGGATCAACGACCTGGATTACTTGAAAACCTTGTGTATTTTGTGGGAAGATCTGGGCCACGTAACAGATAACTCCTCTTTGTGGACCACCTATTTTCTTGGGCTCTTATTGGGCCTTGATAGGTGAAGCTCACGGGATGGGCCCATCCAAGACCGGCCCAGCCCATAAACAGCCCTCATTAATTTATCAAAACTTAATAGTCTTTTAAATACTAACTCTTTTATAATTTTATTTATTTTTTTAATTTTCTTTTTTCTTTAAATCAAGATACATTGCAAAGACATCATACTTGATGATACCGACATAGCGAAGGCGATAACCGAGTATGCTGCACAGAACGCAATTGAAAATCTGGTCATGGGTGCGGCGTCCCGGGGCGGATTTGTTAAGTATGTTTTGTGTGAATTTCTATATAAGCATGATTTGTAGTAACTAGGTTGGTGGGTCCCGCATGCATTAGTGTTGGACGGTTTTTATTGCTCCTGCTGGAATAATCGTTTAAAGGTTTTGACATATAGCACACTGTTTCTTGTTGTGTGGTCCACCTGAGATTTGGATCTGATTCATTTTTGGTTCCATGCCATAAAATGATCTGAAAAGCCCAGATGGGCCCCACTGCTTAGATATACAACGCATACATCAAGGTGGGCCCCACAGCTTAGATACACAATGCATCATTGAGGTGGGTCCCACCCACATCGCTGGATCCTGAGTAGGTCCATATCCAAACTAAGTGTGGATGTAACAGGAACTGGCTTAATGCCTGCGGGTCATCAAATACAGGACAGAGAGGTTTGCTAGCCCCACACGTACCGTTATGTGCAATACACTTTCTTGGGGCCCACCATGGAGATGACCGTACGTGCAAGTCTGGCAAGTTCATTCCTCAGGTGGATCATCACCATACTAACTGAATGGACGGTTAAAAAATAAAAAAAAAAAAATTGCCAATGGCTCATATTCATTCTGATAAGTGGACCGGCCTGATGTGGGGCTGGCAAACCTCTATTTGGGGCGAAGTAAATGCTTATTGCATTTATCTTAACAAGAAAGTATGTTATCACAGACGGTTCAGAACCACAGATGTTCCTACTAGCATTTCCAAAATGGCACCAGATTTCTGCACGGTGTATGTCATTTCAAAAGGGAAGATCTCATCCGTTCGATCTGCAGTCAGGCAGGCACCAGCGACCTCTCCTCTCCGCACTCAAATACAGAACCAAAATAGCATCAGATCAGAAAATTCGTCCCCACATTTGTCTAATGGCCCAAAAGGTTTGTTTCATCAATTATTACATTAGTTCATATAAATTGCAAGGGGTAGCTCATTAATCAATCTGGATGGCACAATTGATCCAGCCCACAAGTAAAAATACACCATCCAACGTTTCTCACCACTTGATCAATAGCTTATAAAATTAACGGTTAAGATTGTTCATGAAACAAGTGATATCCATGCCCAACTAGTTGTAGTAGACGAGAAAACCGTGCAACTAGCTGGGTGTGGGGCCCACTGTGGCATGTGTATGGCATCCAACCTATCCATCATGGTTACCCCAGCATGAAAACGGTACACCCCATAAAACAGGCCAATCCAACCATTAGGTGGGCCCTATGTGAATTTGGGCCGTTGTTTTCCATGATTTGATGTCGTAAACAGACCACGGTGGGCCCCATTCCCATCTAGTCTTACGGTTTTGTCAACTACAACTAGCTGCATGAGAGACGTTATCATGAAACAATAGAGGCTCAATCAAACAGAAAGAGCCATCTATTTCTAATGGATCCAAAGACCGGTTTTGATCAAATGAACTTAAGCAACAGATGGCTAAAGAAAATAACATAATAACAATACCAAAAAAAAAAAAAAAAATCCATGGATGGGCCATCCGATCAGCATGGTTGCCAATGAAGCCTTCATTGGACCAATGGACAATCCAGATTGATTCATTTTTCAAAAAATAAAATAAAAGTAAAAATAAATCATACCTGTATTTCCAAAATCAGATCTGTGATTGTATCATCATCACCATCATCATCTTCTATGCTGTATCCCAATTAATTGCAGTCAGCAACACCAACATTCTACGGACGTCCTATTATCAGGATTCATGATGAAAGTTGTGGCAACAGTTTCACTTTGGCTACTGAGTGGCACGACTCTCCTCTTTTAGACTATGAGAGCACAAAATTCTCACGTGGCAGGCCGGCACATATGAGGCATTTGAAGATGGATGGTGGCAAGTGGCACAAGTGGCAAAAATAACACGTGTCACATGTAAGACACAAGAAAATAGACAGTGGCACATGTGGCACACCTGTCATGCTAGTACATGTGTGCCACATGTGGGGCACTTGAAGCTGAATGGTGGAACATTCTGCATGTGTTGGGGGTGAGCGAAGGCGCCCGACCTCCCATGTGGTACATTTTGGCACATGTGGGGCACTTGAAGCTGGATGATGGCACAAGTGACACATTAGCACATGTGGCATAGTGGGACATGCGGGCACAAGCAAAGATGAGCGATGGCTCATTTAGTGCATGTGGCACATGTGGGAACTAAAGATGGAGTGGCACACGTGGGTTTTAAGTTAAAGGAAACCTATTCTACTACCATCATGGAAAAAATGAGGTAGGAAAACAAATTTGATGATTTCCAAAGAAAACGAGTTTCCTGCAAAGAAGGGATTCACAAAGCATGAAAAGTTAGGGGTCGTTTGGATGCCAGTAAATGGGGCTAACTGGAAATGATTTACAGGTTGGTTTACAATTTGTGTTTGGATGCTGAAAAATGCCTGTCAATGATTTACAAGTTATAAATCATTTATAGCTTTCAACCCCATTTGATTTACAGGCAAAAAGCTGTGATTTCATTTGTAGGCTCTCCATTTACAAGACTTAAACAATTTACAGGCTATCCAAACACAGACAATCATTTATTTGTAAATCATTTACAGCTTACAGCCAAACAAGACATGCTGTAAATAATTTACAAGTCTAAATCATTTACCACTTGAACCACTAACAGGCATCCAAACAGCCCCTTAGTTTTATGAAAAAAAAAAAGAAGACATTTCCCTTCTTTTCTTTCTATAAATCCAAACAGGATGAATGAAAAATATGAGTCCTATCCTGTTTCACTGTCACAGGGTCTTTTTCGGGAAAATTCCTAATTTAGAGAGTTTTGCATATAAAAGTACCTTTATAACCACAATCTACTTAGCAAAAAACAAAAAGCATTCCAAAGGAGCCGAATGGGCCCACATGATGAGTGATAAGGAGAGACAGTGTACATGCATCTCCTACCATCACAGGCAGGAATCTGAACATGCATTTCGTTACAGACTTTTGAAAGTTTAAACTTAAATGCTCATGGATTCCTGCCGTTTTGATGGGAAGTAATGTGCACATCAAATTTCTGTGCATTCAAGTCATGCTCTTTTGTAATTTATCCTCCAAAGGAAAATATTTTCTGAAATTTCTATTTGACAGGCGATGCAAAAATCGATCGCCACCCTCAAACCGAGAACCAACATACTCCGCAGGTGGCCGAATTGGACTCAATCAGGTCAGTGGAAATGCGTCATCTACATATACAATGCTTGATAAAACTTTCGTTGGGCCAGCCTTCTGGTAATTGAATTTCTTCAGATGTTCTTCTCAATATAGTTTGTTTGGGCCCTTGTTAATGAAAGGTGGGTCTCACCTGTTCAAAAAATGCTACTTCTTCGACCCAAACGGACTAGAAACATACCTCATATTACTGATGATCTCATGTGTCAGAATCAGGTCGCCTTTTGCCAGGGGATCGAGACCCTCAAATGTGGATTCCGACATATCATTCGTGAGCTCCACCAGGTCGAGACATTCAATTGCGGATTCCGACATATCATTCGTGAGCTCCGACAGGCCAAGCTTGGACCGGATGCAACCTTCACTCTACGACCATATGGAATCCAGTCGGACCTCAAGGTTGTCTAATAGTTCAGACATGTATGATAACCGGAGCTTTGAATCATCAAACACACCACCCAATAACTCGATGACTTCGCAGGAGAGTGGTGGGTCGCCATGGCCACCCAATATGATGGTAAGAACATAATATCCTAGAAACCTTAAAACCCATTCATGCACACATGCCTGCATGCATGTAGACACACGTAAACTCACACAAACGTGCACATACACATACAGTACAACATACATAATACTAGTGCAGGGATATGCTTGCATGAACAGCATGTATGTTGATGCAACAATATGCTAATCTCACATATGCACACTGAGAAAAAAGATGCCCATATGCACATTTTGAACGGTTTCTACATGGGGGTGGGGCCCCCACATCTAAGCAGCACCCTCTCTCTACCCAAGTTCGCCGTTTAAGCAACCAACCAAAATGCACGTAGACACTAGGATTGAAATGCACATGGACACGTCTCGCGTGTGGCCACGAGGTAGGAATACACATGTGGGTATCAGTGTTTTAGATAGCAATAGCGTGTTTTGTAGTGCTCAGCCCTCTCTAGCGTGTAGCATAAGCTACACGATACTTCTATTTTTTTTAATTTAAAATAGGTGTGTATGTGTGTGCGCGCGCGCGCCTAACAGATTTTTCATTTTTTCAAGTATAAGCATGTTCAAACAAGTTATTGATTATCATTTATCAAAAGTCAATCCACATCTATAAACCAAATCAAATAATTATCACATCAACAACTTTCTAAGCTAACCGCTTTAATTAATACATGTTTAATTGAAACCACAAGTCACAAGTATGAAAAGAAATAGAAATCCTACATGTTAAAAGTATTAAGTATAATACTAGTGCTCTATATACGATATGGACCACAATTTGGATGGTCCGGATTAGTTTAATGCAGTGTCATGTGTCATAGGTATAAGTCATCACCATATTAAAATAGGTGTTAAACTAACATAGAAAAAACACTTTAAAAAATGAGATTTCAGGTAGCTAACGCTATCCACGCTACGCTACATGTAGTGTACACTACATACCCTGTAGCTTACGCTACCAGGGAATTATGCTACTTGCATATACTACGTAGCGTTTTCACTACGCTACACTACGTAGCGTACACTACAACGCTACTAAAAACACGGACATACACTGCACGCTATGTAGCTATAGCATACGCTACGCCAGGGTATTTACACTATTTAGAACATTACGTAGCGCTACGCTATGAGCGCTATTTAAAACACGGTGGGTATTACCAGCTGTAAGAGAATATCTGCACATGTCCATTGCTCCTCGATGGACACCAGATACTTCATATGCATACACATGGCTGTAAGCTATCACACTACATACATGTTTATATGGACATACGTATCATCGTAAGAGTATGTGTATACACATAGAAATACGTCAAAGAAAATGACAGCTTATTTAGAGTTTCAAAATCCGTATTTGAATGGATTCATATTACTATCTGCAGGTATGCATACATTTAAATTTATGTATACAGATGTATGGAATCATGAATGTATATACATTATACACCCACTGTTCAGAATATTCCCGCTATTATCGATAATATCCCCGATATTATCCATATATCATTCGGTGATACCGATCTGGTAGTATAAAAAATTTCAAGTATCAGCAATATATCTCTAAGTATCGCCAATGTATCCATATCTTCAATATTTTAGACTGTGTAAATTCTAGGTGTCGCTTGTATCGCCAATGTATAGATATCACTAATGTATCAACAATATTTCTAGCTATGTAAATTCGGAGCGTCACTTGTATCGCCCATGTATAGGCAATATTTTGATAATATCGCCAATGTATCAACATCGCCAAAAATCTATTTATTAAAAAAAAATTCATTTCAATTTTTTATGGGTGCATGGTTGTATGATGAAATGTATGTTTGTATGTGTGTATATGTATGCATGCATGGATGGATCATGGATGGATGGATGGATGTATGCATGGATGGATAGATGGTTGGATGATTGCTTGTGTGTGTGTGCGCAGTATGCATGCATGCATAGATGGATGGATGGATCATGCATGTGTGTTTGTATGTATGTATGGGTGTGTGTGTGTGTGTGCATGTATGGATGGATGGATCATGCATGTGCTTGTATGTATGTATGTGCATGCATGTATGGATGGATGGATCATGCATGTGCTTGTATGTATGCATGTGCATGCATGGATGGATGCATCCACAATTTTTCCCATGTTTCCCTGATGTTTCCCTAAGTCAACAACACATGCTTTTATACACCATTAAAGGAAAACTTATTATTTAATTCCTAAATATGTGTCTTTTTTGCTTCACTATTATTTGATTCTTAAATATGCAAATTTGTGTATTTTAGCATATACTGAAGTATCATTGAAAATTTCCACCATTTTCTCTAATGTTTCCCTATAAGTTAGCATTATTAAAGAGAAACCTGTTATATACGTGTCTTTTTGGCAATTTTTTTATTCCAAAATATGCAAATGTGTATCTTAGCATCTCCTGAAGTTTGGTTGCGAAATTCCACCATTTCCTCGTGTTTCCCAATGTTTCCTTCAGACATCAATACATTTCCGGGTATCAGCAATAATATCACGATATCAATACATGTTTTTGTATCCCCAGCCAGCGATACATGTAACAAACCGATAATATGAACACCGTATACACCAGTGTTTTAAATAGAGAATAGCGTGTGTTCACCCCTCTAAAGCATGAGGATTAAGCTACAAAGCGTGTAGCTCCACTTCCAGATTTTTAGTTAACCTTCTGCTTGGTTGCGCCAAATATTGTGAAATTTCAGGATATTTTGCACCAAATTAGTCTGATTAATAATGAAATTTAATGACATTTGGTGCAATGAAACACAACCTACGAATAAAAGGAAAAATGGGTGAATATTAAATATAAGGGTAAAGAAAGAGCAACCTAACTGATTAAATACTAATGTTATTTTACTAATATCATTGAAAAGATTAACTAATTTTTATTTTTATTTTTAAATGAAAATATAACAAATCATTGAAAACATTGATTGATTCTAATGTTTTAGTGAAAAATAACTTATAGTGTAAGCTACATAGCATGTATCATAAGCTATGTAGCGTATGCAAAATTAGCACAGAGCATAGGTTACACATGACTTAAGCTATTTTTATGAGTTAGGTGCATTGATGCTAAGCTACGCTATGTAGTGTAAACTACAAGTTACATGGCGAAGCTATATAAAACACTGATATACACATGCAAATACATGTACATATACAGAATGGAAGTTTGTGTTGAAACATTGCAGGAAGATGTGGAAGCTGAGATGAAGAGGCTAAGGCTGGAACTAAAGCAGACAATGGATATGTACAGCACAGCATGCAAGGAAGCGCTAACTGCGAAACAGAAGGTAAGGATCCTACCATGAGCCAGCAAATGCATTCAAAACATGATGTTTTATCACATGTGTGGCCCATGTTCGGGTGATCAGAATCAACTGTATAGTGGGCCCCACAGTGGATGGAGATATCCCAGAAAAGACTCCCTGATCGGATGATCATGACCATTTGATTGCAGCCTGTTAAATATGAAGCCCTGCATGGTTGATGGAAGAAATCCTAAAGATTTCTCCTATTGGATGATCCTAACCTTTTGATTGTACACCTCTTAAAGATGGAAGGCTACATGTAGTCATAAATTTTCATCAGATGGCTAGGATCATGGGAACCATGATGGGGCCTACTGGATAAACGGTTTTAGGTCAATGGAAGGCAGGTGCCACATGTCCAAAATTAAAAAATAAAAAAATAATAAAAATAAAAATAAAAAAGCATTTTTTCTTCAGTGGAGCATCATATAGCATCTTGTTCACTACAGGCAAGAGATCTCCATCTCTGGAAAATGGAGGAAGAACAAAGACTAGAAGAAGCTCGACTAGCCGAGGAAAGTGCTCTCGCGATCGCAGAGAACGAGAAAATGAAGTGCAAGGCAGCCATGGAGGCAGCAGAAGCAGCTCGAAGGATCGCACAGCTGGAAGCACAGAAGAGAATGAATGCAGAGATGAAAGCACAAAAGGAAGCAGACGAGAAGAAGAGCGCACTAACTGCTTTGGCAAATACAGATGTCAGATATCGGAGGTACACAATAGAGGAAATTGAGGTGGCAACAGAGTACTTCACAGAAACTCGTAAAATTGGCGAAGGGGGTTATGGGCCAGTGTACAGATGTTATCTAGACCATACACACGTCGCCATTAAAGTTCTACGGCCAGATGCAGCTCAAGGAAGGTCACAGTTTCAGCAGGAGGTATGAAATAATTAAAACCTCTTATTCCTTCTATAGGCATACATACATATGTACACACACGTACAGATGTACATACACAGTATAGATTCCAAGAACAAGCTTTACTGGAATCCTATACATAAGCATAACCCTGAAAAGAAAAACGATATTTTTCTCAAAGAGATGTGCTCCCAAGCAGCTTGCCCCTTTCGCCTTACCACGTGACAATCCAGACAATTCATCCATAAGGACCCACTGTAGTGAGTTACATGGAACAGATCTCATTCGCAATTTCATAGTTCATACAAAGTCAAGTTTTAAACAACGCTCTAGAAAAGAAGTTTCTAACTTACCTTTGCGCGGACATAGGGGAAATCTGATCAATGATTTTTTTAATTTTTTTTTTCCTTGTGGCCCATATACAGTGGGACACAGTCAAGATCCTCACATAAGCAGCTAGGGTGAGCCTTCAGGATTCATTCAAGCCTCCTTACCATTTCTCCTATTTTAGAACTTCCACTTCTCCATATTGAGCACATTCATATCCATCATACCCAAATCCAAGTAATATACGTACCTATATGAAGTCGAGAGATGATTGTGTTTGACTAGCATGTCCATTCACTTTATGAAAAATGAATCAGATCACACAATCATTAGAGATTCCAATTGAAGCAAATCAGATGTTGCATCATCAATCAGAAAATTCTTTGAAAATTCTAGAAATTTAATAGTGCACAATAGAAAAAGGGGCGCACTCCACTTGTACGGGGCAGATGTGGGGCCCACATGATGTATTCACACCATCCAACCCATTTATAAGGTGTACCAAATCGGTTACATATCGGTTGTATCGGCCGATACGAAACGGTAACAGCCGAGTCTATTACGCGATACGGGGGTCGAAACGGTGACCCCCCAGTTTTTGGCTCGGATCGGTTGTTACGAGGGCCATAATGGCCGCAATGTCCCATAACGGCAGTTACTGCCCCGTAACGGTCAGTGTGTAACGGTCATAAATAGCTCCTTTTTTTTACCTTTTTAAGTCACGATTTTTCTCATTCTTTGGCACTTTTCTCTTCCAAATTCTTTTTTAAACTATTCTACTGCAAATTTCGACCACTCTTACCTTGAATTTGAGGATCAAAACAAGTTATTTCAAAGATTTTGTTAAATCAAAGCTCTGTGGACTATTTTCCGAAAAACCTTCAAATATAGGTATTTAGACCCTTTTTTCCAATTTGTTGTTATGGTTGAATATGATGCATTCTTCAAATTAAAACATATGAATGCGTATTTTACAGATTATTCAACTTATTTTTCTTTTGTATTTCTTTTATTTTCGAACTATTTTTGGTCAATTTTTAAAAATTAGCAAACACATACACATGTGAGATATTTTGATATTAAATTCAATTTAATATATCTATCATTAGTATCAGATTGTTAGAAAATTAAATTTATGAGTTTTGCAGTCAATTTCAAGTTGTCAAGTTCATAAATTCATCAAACCACCCGATACAGCTTTCTCACCAAAGAGTGAACTGTTACACCACCATAAACACGTTCAAAATTATAAATGAACGCATATTTGGAATATTTAGAATTTTCTGAATTTAATGAATTTTTTTTAGAACAAAAAATATCATGACCATTATGAGGAGCGTATCAACCGTAACGGCCGATACAGCCCATAACCGTACCAGTAACGGTGGGCACCATTACGCCCACCATTACTGCAACGGTACACCTTACCCATCTATCAAATGTGTCACCTCAAAAAACCCCTATGACCCAAACTTAAGCCCAATCAAAAACTACAGTCGGCCACATCAAAGGGAACAGGCTGGGAAGAAACAACCACCCTTGATTTCATAGGGACCCACATGAGTCGTAAAACAGATGAATTTTGGCCTGACCCTTCGTCTGGACTGGATGAATGGTTTGAACAGCCTTGATTATATGTACACAACATGGTGGGCCCCTCATGCTAATCAACGGTAGGCGTTGCCACTCAATGTGTACCGTGAGCTGTGGTCCGAGTTTTCTATTGGGGTGATTTTTGAAATCTGGGGACTTTCTGAAGTGACGCATCTTATAAATGGGTTAGATTCTGTGAACACATCGCTGGAACCCACATCTGCCCGAGCACACTATGCTTGTTGTTTGCGGTGGCACAGAAAACAGAACCAGCGTCATATGGACTACTATTTTCCCACCTTCTCCCCCCAAAATCAGAAATGAATCCTGTTCTCATTTCTCAACCATGATTCAGTGGTATCACAACCTCTGTCTTTGGAACTGGGAACAGCCAAACATGGCCTAATATTTGTCAATATATAACATGACACAGCATTTCTGTACACTAGTAAACTGTCGACAATATGCAGACGAACCGAACATTAGAAAGAAGTGAGTCCTGGTATTGTTTTATGTGTTCTCACTTAAGATAAAACCAGTGTCGAAAGTTATGCCAATCAAAATTTTGGTGAGCATGATATTAACAAAGACAAGTTCTGTAAATTAGATTTTGAAGTTGTAGGCTTCAGAGTAATGAAACATAGGATTCAAATTCATAGGATATTAGTATTGTTGTTTCACAGTTCCATGCTCACAAAACTTGTGTTTGGGTGCAGCATTGAATTGAATTGCAATATTTAGTCCAACAGAGAAGAGACATCCAAAGTGTAATTATCTTTCCAAATATTCATAATGATGATTTATTTTTTTTCTTTTCAAGGTTTCACAATGAGGAAGTAGCTCTCAAATTGCACGAGTTCCTTTCACGTCCAACTTGAAAGTTACATAATTGTGATTTGGAACCTAGTCCCTCAACATGAATACTAAGGAATCCCAATTTGGCAGCTTCCACTTTCCTAAGGGTGCATTTAACCAAATGCACCCTAAACCATGTATTGCAATTCAATTCAATGATGTATGCATACAAATGCAGCCTAAAGAATAAACAAGAGCAATGATGTTAACTGAATCGTTATTGTCCTTTTCTTTTGGAAACTGGATTGCAGGTTGAAGTACTGAGCCGCATACGGCATCCCAACATGGTACTCCTTCTTGGAGCCTGCCCAGAGTACGGCTGCCTAGTTTACGAATACATGGCCAATGGGAGCTTGGACGACCGCCTCTTCCGAAGAGGGAACACCCCGGTAATCCCTTGGCAACTGAGGTTTAGAATAGCAGCAGAGATCGCCACTGGCCTGCTCTTCCTCCACCAGACCAAGCCAGAGCCGCTGGTGCACCGTGACCTCAAACCTGGAAACATCCTGCTAGATCGCAACTTTGTCAGTAAGATCAGTGATGTAGGCCTGGCCAGACTCGTCCCCCCGACCGTTGCTGACCATGTCACACAGTACCGCATGACAGCAACTGCTGGAACCTTTTGCTACATCGATCCGGAATACCAGCAAACAGGCATGCTAGGCATAAAATCCGACATCTACTCCCTCGGGATCATGCTCCTGCAGATAATAACAGCCAAGCCACCAATGGGCTTGACTCACCATGTCGAACGGGCTATCGAGAAAGGGACGTTTGCTGAAATGCTGGACCCAGAAGTTCTAGATTGGCCAGTTGAAGAGGCCTTGCATTTTGCTAAGTTATCACTCAAGTGTGCAGAGCTGAGGCGGAAAGACCGCCCAGACCTTGGCGAGGTCATATTGCCAGAGCTCAATAAGTTAGCAGATCTCGCAGAGGAACAAATGCCTCATTTCATGGTGGGAAGTACACACAGCTCGCCACACCATAGCTACGTTTCCATCAACCAGGTGAGTTGAGAATGCCTTCGTCTATGCATGCATGCTGCCCAAGTGCACTTTACAAGGATTTGCAGCTCAGCATCTGCAGCACACATGCGCCAAATGGCTCTGCAAGCAAGATCCAAGCTGCTAATCAGGCAAACCACACTGAACCAGTGCCCTGGCCAAAAATCAGGCCCATCCACTGATTTGGGGCACCACACAAGTATGTTGAGTATGGAACATTTGGTCAATCTTTTCAACCATACATGTACCACCCACCTGATGAGCAGGCCTGCCTGATTCCTGATCAAGGGCATCTACACAGTGGGTCTCACCAGACCCACAGGTTGGATCTTGCATGTGTATCCATATTGGCACACTTGAAAGTCCCTGGAAATTAAGATCTTAAGAGTGCACTAAGCAGTCTCAAGTACTAGATATACGATACATATCACCTGTTCAAAGATACATGCAACTTAATGAAAAGGACAATCTTTTGGGAACTTGATGATCAGTTGAGAAATTTTCCACAGGATGTCATAAGCGATCCACTGTATATACACTCGGGATACAACAGCTCAAGGAGCCGCTCAAGCGCATCATCCATGACTGGAACACGGATGTCCCTTCACTGAGAAGAAAGGAGTCGGAATAGCCATAGGGTCGGAAGTTTCAAAAGATTTAAGAAGCTCGTTCAATGTTGAGCACTGCAGTCCTATTGCACTGTAAAACAAACATCAATTTGAGGAAACTAAATCCAGTTTCTCAACGTATATACCGTTGTTTTATATCCTAGTCAAGTTAGAAATTCTGTAGTTCTCTAGTGAATAATAAGTATGCTCAAGGGGATGGCGCCTAGCATTGACAGGACAATCCTATTTTCTGGCTTTTGTGTACTATACTGGAGCTATGTAAATTGCATATTTCCAGATGCAGGAGCCAACAGGTACAGACAGCCATTGAAAAAGCAGGCCCTCTGCTGTTGTATTGACTGTCATTTCTGCATGTAAAGGTATTTATCTTCATTTCTATTAACAGCAACATTTTATTAAGAAAATTAAGGGTACAACTACCAGGGCAGAAACATCACAAAACAAGAGGAGAACCAAATAACTTAAAGAGGATTTTTGGTTGGTGCTTTTATATTTCTCGGCTTAGTAATTATTTGCTTCCTAAAAAAAAAAAAGTTTGGTTTGCGCTTTTTAAAAAACATGGGGTAGGCATAAAAGTGGCATCAAATTTGGCTCACCCATACCCAAATATTTTATACTAAGATAATTAAAAATATAATTCTTAAAAGGGATTTTTAAAGCAAAATTCTTCCAGAGTTTTCATTTTACTGCATAATACCTCAGCTATTCAAAATTCCTGGATGGTGCTCTTTTGAGGGCAGAAATTACAAAAATGCCCTTGAGGATTTCTTTTCTCTTTAGAAAGTGGTAAAGTTGAGAATTGCGGGGCCCACGTGGTATGTGTGACATCTGAATAGTCCATCATATACACCCAACCATGATGATCAAACAAACCAAAAATCTGGCCTGTCAGATCATCAGACGATGCTTTTGGGTGGTGTACGTTGTATTTTATGGTGTGACCCCCCTTCTGATTGGGTCATCCAGATTTTTTGTTCCTCCAATCATCATGCTGGCTTGCATCTGTTGGATGGGCTGGATGCCATACACACACCACTTGGGCCCCACAAATTCTCAACTTTACCAACTTTTTTTAACTAAAGAGGGCATTTTAGTCATTTAACACCTCGAAAAGCACTGCCCTAGAATTTTGATTTGTCAAGGCATTATTTGGTAAATTTGGAATTTCACTAAGGATCATACAGTAAAAATTCCTTCTTAAAAAGGAATAAACATATAGTAGAAATACTAAAATGTGACGTGAGAGATTGCTGCTTCATTGTGCCATCTTGAAAATTATGGGTGGTACAACTAAATAGGCGCATGGCTAGCAAAGAATGAGGCATTGCCAATTGAGAACAAATCTTACATGGGGAATATCTAACTCTCCCATCAGGAAAAAAAATAAATATAACTCTCCCATTTTCAAGTCCTGAAAATAAATCTTTATCATTTTGACAACTTTTTGGACCCAACACTTTACCAGCAGTCCATTTTCATCTACACAAGGCAGCAAACACTTTGAGGATATCAATGATATTTTCAGCAAACGCTTTGATTATATCAATGATATTTTCAGAATAACATGAAAACCAGATTATGAATTTGCACTGGATGACAGGCAAAGAGGAGTTCAGCTAGCAACATATGGTGCTGATAGGACTAAGATTTAGTACACCTTTCATTGAAGAGAACTGATCACATACAAGCAAGGTACCATAACTTGTGAGACTGTAGCATCTTTCCGCCAACATGCCACTTTTGTAGGACATCAGTACCATGAAAACAATAGGCTCCACCACTAAGAATAAACAGTCTGCTCTGCTCATCAGGTGGGCCACACCGGTCGATGGACAACCTATTCTGATTCAACACGCAAGTGTGGCCCACAAAGTAAGCAGGTCAGCCTGACACTTGAGAAGGGTGACCTTCAAGGTGGCGCTAGTGTTTTCATTGTACTGATTGTCCTACACAAGTGGCATGTTGGCAGTACAGTACCATAATTTGTGGGACAATTGCCTGTATGTGAACAGTGGTGATTGGAAGAATGTAGAATGACATGCATTTCTTAGGGCATCTTACTACTTGGCAAGATAAGCAATTTCATTAATATTAGGAATAAACAAATTTACATGATCCATGAAAGGCATCCTCTCAGGCATGAGAAGAACGGAGGAAAGAACTCAAGGAACTAGATTTTTTAATATGTAGAAATACAAAGAAATATTTTGCGAAGACTATTCATGCTGCAATCCAGATTTATTTATTTATTTATTTATTTTTATAAGAAATCAGATAACATAATTTTCCTAATCAGTGGGACACATTTTCAGTAGCCAAACCCTGATAGTATCCTTGATCTTCCCAACAATGCAAAGTTCACAGGTGGACCCCACCAGCACTGTTAGCCTTCCAATCCTCCCCACCCAAGAGAGGAAACTAGACAGATGTGGATCTCTGAACACTGATGCAGAAGCCTAAGAACTGGAAGCTTTGCTTCGCTCAATAAACCCTGCCTGTAATCATCAATGTTATACACAGAACTTTCCTTCTTCATAGCAAGGCAACCAGCATTTCTGCGAAGGCTTCATCAGTGGAAGCTTTTCTTCAGAAGACAGAGCTCGGGAAACCAAAATGTTTACCATGACAACCATGCTGTGATTCAAGATACACATGATATCGCCCAGATCCTGCATGCATCAATGTTGTCTGCTAACATAAAGAACCCAAAACTTTCCTAAAGTTGAAAGCGTGACATGGTCATGCACCTTTTCAATAATTCCAGAAAATTTGGTTACTCCTGTACTGTTTCTTGAGATATATTGCAATTAGCTTCGAGTACGTCCACTCCCTCTTCCTCTTAGATTCTAAAAGCACCTCTGAACTTGAGTGGAAGTCTCCTTTCCCAAAGACCTCAAACACCATACGATCAGTCGAAACCGATGGGAAACCATCTATATCCATGTTGCTTAAAGCAAAAGACAAGTTTCTCCCAAGTCTTCTATTCAAATATGCATCAACAATGCAACCATAGGTCACAAGATCAGGGACAACTTTCGCATGCTTCATGTGTTCAACACTGACATGGAGATCCCAAAACATGGACATCCTAGAAAAGGCCAAAGCTCGAATATTGAACGTAGTAAGATCCGGTGAAAATCCAGCATCCAACATTCCCAAGAATTCTCTCTGCATACTCTTCATTCTGAAGTTTGCAGCATACGACAGCAAAAGGAGATTCCACAGAAGGTTTCCTGTGTTGCGCCGACCAAGACCGACATCCCTCAAAAATTCACCCAATTTATAAAACCTCCTTTTGTTTATATATGCAAATGCCATTGCTCTAATTGCATCTTTCTCTATAAGGATTCTCGATCTTTTCAGACGACGATATGCAGTTTCCATCTCTGTTAGAGAACCAAACAAACTATAATATGTCACAAATGCATTCCCGCTGAAGGAATCGACTTTGAAGCCACTTGCAACCATTTCTCTCACTGTAGCTTCCATCATTGCAAGCTGCCCATATTTTCCAAAGCAAGAGATAGCCAATGAGTAAATCTCAGGACACATGTTCAAATCCCTGGAAGTCAATTCACGAAGGACTCTATGGACCTCATCGAAACACCCCATCTTCCCATATGCATCCAATAGATCAGAAACTACCTCAATTTCAGGCACAAATGAGCTGTTGATGATCTCATCCCACATGGCCTGGGCATGCGAAAAAAGGCCACTATCTGCATAGCATAACATCAAAGCTGACAAGGTCGTACAGCTGGGTACAAAGCCTTCAGATTTCATCTTGAGGAAGAGCTGCAGAGCTACATCAGGCATTTTATTTTTACCCAATGTGCGGATTAACAAGGCGTAATCTGCATCAGTACACATTCCTTTTCCACTTTCTTGCTGATTCCAATGCCGGATAATCTGTTTTATTGGCGAATGGAAGACAAATCAACAATGCATTAATGCAAACAGCGAATACAATGCTTGGATAGAACTACCAGATTCTTGTTTTAGGCATCATTCTGGAAAGGTGTAGCATTCAGTGATCTAGAACATTCATTTGGAAGGTCTGAGAATGGGTGGGCTATGGAGAAGACTCCCATATTGTACAGTCACACCGACGAGGCAACCGGCATACAAATCAATGGCTAAAATTAAAATATGCCCAACTATCCATATGCAACCTGACAAATAAAACGAGCCCATCCATGGCAGGGCCCACTAGATGAACGATCTGAATCATCTGAGGGTGGGCCCCACTTCAACAGAATCCTAGGAAACAAAAATGACATTAATGTAGGCCAAGCATTTGTACAAAGATAATTGCTCCAATGCTCGCTCCTAGTTGCATTGGAACGCTTAGACAATCAAATTCATTGATCTAGACTATTCATTGGGTCCAAAACTCATTTCATGGACTATCATGCAAACATCACATTGTTAATCCATCACATATTAATGGTCTTTAATATGTGATCAAGATCATTTACACAAAAATAAGGTCTAATCAGCAATTTGATCCATCTATTTCTTAGGGCCCATAATGGAATGCTTATGATCTTGAAGAACCAGTTTTGTTAGGCAATCATAACCATGCCATCCATGTCTTGGAAAAAGGATGACTATGGAAAAAAAGGCCAAATCAAAGATGGATTGGATCATTTTCGGTGCAATTTTTTGCACGCAAGTGCATGAAATATGTTATAGATTTAACGGACAGTTCAGATCAGTCGATTGTACTGTCCAAGTGAACCGATGCAATTAGGAGCTCTATAACTTATAGTACTATTGAGACCATTGGAGCATTTCTCTTGTAATAATGCCTCATTAATGTATATCTTCCACGAAATCGAAATTAGTTTGGACCAATCATCAAAAAATTCGGGCTCATCCTTTAGGAGGCTCATTTGATACTTCTGCAGTCTGATGGTTCACACAGATGTGCTTAAGAATTGTACACTTGGCAAATATGTAAAACAAATTAAACCGTCCAAATTGATGGGACTACTGTAGATAGGTCATGATCCTAAATACCGGTGGATTCGATCCTAACCTTGATTAATCGAAATTTCTTTATCGAATTCAGACTGCTGACTATTTTCATTTTAGCTGTCCAGTAGATGTCCGCCAATCTGCTAAGTTAGAACATCAATTCAGTATAATTATCATTCTTTAACCCATCTAACTGTACCCACAATTCAACGGTTTTGTTCACATCACAAGTATGCCATGTCCGCAACTCCTGGGTGCATCAGTAGGAATCATCTCCACTAGAGTATGGAACGTTATCCGTTGGTCAATGGGGCAGATGAACGGAACTAAAACCTCTAGATATTCCAATTTTGAGTCAGTAGATGGAGGACTGAACAAAACCGAGTCGACTCAGATGATTCACAAACCAACCAGAAAGTCCTAGAAGGTTCTAGAAAGTTACATCTACACTGATATCAGTGGCTCTTTTTTTCTCCTGACTCCTTCCTAAGTAAGAAAAATCATAAATCATAAAACAAGAAGAAGAAAAAAAGAGCGAAATTCAAGCAGTTGAAATGCATGGATTCGAAAAGAAGGGAGGAGAGAGAGAGACCTCCGGAGCTGAAATGCGATCGGGAGTGAAATCACTCCGTTGCAGAGAAACCCTAGGTCGTTGGGATTTGAGCCCTCGGAGCAGAGGAGGAGACGAGAAAGAGAGAGGAGAGGGAGAGGTTAGGATCTCCATCTCTACTACAGAGCCAGCGCGGGTATATGCATTGGTTATTTATAGGAAATTTAAAGGTTTTTCCATGTTCGGATTCGGGTCGGGTTCGAGCGTACACCAGCAGAGTGTGATGGACGATATACGTGCCCTAAGGGCCTGTTTGATTTTCTAATTTCCTATTAAATGCCGATGTAAATGAACCATTATTATTTTCAGGTGTTTATTTAAACAATAATCATACCCTGAATATCGACAGTCAAATACAATTTTAAACGATATAATTTAAGTAAAATGCAACTATTATACGTCTACACTATCAATTAATTAATTTTTTAGTGATTTCTAAGTAAAACAAATGCTAAGGGGTAGCTTGGCACCATGGATTTGGAGAGATTTAAGGAGATTTGAGGGGATTTCAGAATACCCAGTTGTTTGGCATCATAAAGAAACTGCAGGTTTCAAATCCAGGGCAAATCCCCTAAAAGAGGGATTTGTTTGGATTACTTCTAAAATCCTTCCCAGAGTTGCATGTGTAATATGTGTGTCACCGTACTCTTATTCTATTGGGCACATGGTCCACTAATGATATCCCAAAATAATTAGACTATCAATTGCGTCACTATAAGTACTTTAATATGATGATTAGCACTGTCCAAACATTGTCCATGTAAATCATCAGTTAAAAATCGTTGGTTACTCACTCAGACATGATCTTGTGCTTGTGGCCCATCCCAGACTTGGAATTTCAACATTTTAGGGCAAAGCATATCTTTCCGTGGGCTTATTACAGCTATTGTGTCAAACATTACATACATCACTAATTAGATATATTTAAGTTGATTTAGTAATTAAATTCAAACCCCTGTAAATATACCATGCATAGCTACTTTTGTATTAAAGTTTATTTAATCGGGCACATGGTCCACTAATGATATCCCAAAACAATTAGATTATCAATTGCATCACTATAATTACTTTAATATGATGATTAGCACCGTCCAAACATTGTCCATGTAAATCAATGGTTAAAAATCGTTGGTTACTCACTCAGACATGATCTTGTGCTTGTGGTCCATCCGAGACTTGGAATTTCATCATTTTCGGGCAAAGCATATTTTTCAGTGGGCTTATTACAACCATTGTGTCAAACATTACATACATCACTAATTAGATATATTAAAGTTGATTTAGTAATTAAATTCAAACCCCTACTTATGTATTAAAGTTTATTCCCAGTCTAGGTGTCAAACACATTAGAGGGATTTCAAATACAAAGGATTTCAAATCCAAGGGGTTTTGAATCCAAGAGTGAATCCACGCTCCCAAATAGGCCCTAATAAAATCATCATTGCAATCAAATGTAAGTGATGTCATTGCACAATTATGAGAGTAAATAGTCATTACTCATTTATAACCATTTTCAGTTGAACAATCAAAATTAAAGCTGTGACTTGGGTTGCACCACCTCATCAATGTCCAAGTATAGAACTTCTAAAGTTTGGATTTTTTATTATTATTTTTATATGCACACTACAATGGGTACTCAAACCCATGACCTTAGTATTGAAACTCTTGTGAGTCTACCACTAAGCAATGAGTAAGGACCCTAAAGCTTGGGTTGAGCACCTTGTGATGGAATTCAAGTTAGGTCCCCTTAAGGTGGGGTTGAACTTAGGTTAAGGTCTGAGTTGCAGACAAATGTAAATGTATCATGGACAAAAGGTTATGGTAATTTGATTATTTGACAATCAGATTTAAGGATTTTTATTAGACATCTAATGATGAAAATTATTACCCTTTGATCTTAGCCAAACATGGCTCAGAAGCGAGTCTGTCATCTACCCATGATTAAAAATAGAAAGAAAGCAAATGATCCACAATTTGAGAATCTCTATTATATAAATATAACTGTGTAATTACAAACGAATATTAATATTTTGCATGCACACTACATGTCTAATCTATCTTAGGGAACCTTTCCATATAAGTTTATCCCAGTAGCATTACTTCTAGAAGCCTAACCAAGCAGCGGATGCAGGCTATGCGCATGCCTGCCAAACTGATGGAATCTCGCCCAAGAGGCGAATAGGAACCATGCCCATGCCTATCAAACTGATGGAAACTTGCCCAAGCGGCAGATGCAGGCCATGCCCATGCCTACCAAATTGATGGAAGCTTGGCCAAGTGACAAATGCATATTGACAATATTCCAACTAAAGCAAGTGGCGAACTCATCATGTATTAGAGATTAAAATCTTTAATACATAATTATCATTAACTAAAATGAGATGAACTCTTTTTTTTTTTCTGGTTAACTAAAATAAGATGAACTCATTTTTGGACATGAGCTAATGTCTCAATAAACCATAAGGTTGAATATTTAGTGAGCTTCATTGGAAATATTGATGGGCCCATCCTAGATATTCAATCTTTGGCCTTTTCCAATCAAATATTTTTTGAGGTCCCCTCCACATGCCCGTAAAACTAGCGGTAATCCGCAATTTTACCCAGGGAATTGATTTTTAGATGAGATAGGATTTTCAAGGGGGTAAAAAAGGAATTTTAGCAAGGTATGACCACCAACTATTAATATGTGATTATACGCTCTTAAATTTCACAAAAACTTTGATACTTTAGCAAAGTAAGATGATTGGCAAATGAGTACTAATTAAATAAATTAAAATTTCATGAATTTTGATTTAAATGGATCTTAATTAAATAAATATAAATTTAATTTTTAATTGATAGATTAGTAAATATTTAATGAAGGGCCAAAAGAAAATAACCAGTAGTCCAGATTCGACAAATGAATGCTTGTTAATATTAGATTTAGAAACATTAACTCAATCTAAAATTAAGAAATTGGCCCCATCTATTCTGATTTCTACAACTTCAAGTGCAAAATTGGGCTAACCAACCTCTCTCTCCACATGATGCACCGCAGGATGTCATACCCAATAATGTTCTTATATTCCAAAAGAGCCACATATGTGCCACATATGCCACCATCATTAATAATCCATCATATTCATATGCCAGATGGAATATTTGACAAATATAGCATTTTAAAGATTGTTTTCATACACGGTTGCTTTGGTCATAGTCATAGACGGTAGTGTGTGACCTTAATCGTAGATGAGAACCAAAGTAGCCTCAACTATCTAGCACGCTACCTTGATCACGAAAAAGAGTCAAAGTAGTAAAGCATAAATGTGTCCAAACAAACCCATCCAAGCCACAACTTTGTAACATGTCTAACCGACGCAACGACGTGATGAGGTCGATCACTGTCTTCCTCGAGAGGATAATTACTCCACTCCAAATCCATGGAGCTTCTTTGAACATCCAAATCCACGATGAAAAATAGAAATTAATTCTAGAAAATTTCAAAATAACTTTATTGATTGATAATTGTCTAATCTCTATGTCCCTACTATACCATTAATATAGAAAAAAAGAAAAACTAAAATTTGTAATTACGAAAAATAGCAAAATCTTCTTAAGACTAATTTCTAAAAATAAAAAATTCAAATAAACTTATACTAGAAGAGGAAAAAAATCTAAAACGCTAACAAGAAAATATTAAATACTAAAAATAGTAATTTTTTTTTCTAAAAATTTGTTTTGAGCTGAAAGCACGCGTTTTCTGATGAAACAAACAAATGCGACCTAATTTGTTGGCCAGTTCACCTTAGATGGCTCGTTTAGTAAAGATGGATAGGTTGTGCAGCCTGAAACGATTCCCGAATTAAAAGTTATGGCCAATTTACAGTCCACCTTTTGTTGGCCCAACCAGTATCTAGTACACGTTCTACATCACTAACCAAGCAGGCCCAAATTGTGTTTATAACAAGAACCATGAAAATCATCATAAAACAGAGTGACATCTTTTATTAAAAGCCAATTCAATGAAAAATGATATGATTTGATGTACTTTTTCAGTTTGTAATTGGATGTACATAACATGACAAAGAGCATGTTGGACCAGCTAATTTGTTACTCCAATCAGGTGAGCTATCACCATCAATATCATCATCATCATATACAACTATAAAGCAAGGAAGGATAGCCCTAGGATCCAAGACTAAGAAATCTTGGCCATCCAACAAGGAATCAAACCTACCATCTTCAACCTCAACAAGGGCCCCACCAATCCGTTGGCGCGCTACACGGCCAGCAATCACCCTACAGATGAACATGGCCCTTGTAAGTGAATCTCCTTCCACACCATCTTCATGCAATTTCTCATGAGCTCTTCGGCCGCTCTCACTAAGCAAGATCTCCCTTGAAGTCACAGAGAGGTGGGCCAGAGTATCTGGGAAATCAGTGCTCCAGTAACGTAGGACCTCGTTCCCGTCCAATGACAATCTCCCATCATCTCCACCAACGGTTGCCCTTGTTTTAACTGATTTTTGGTACAATTGGAACCGTTGGATTGTCTCAGGCGTGTGATGGATTTTGAGAACTTTATGGACATGAGGTGGGGCTAATCCTACTTGGGTCCAACCCTTTTCAAACATCTTTTGTGCAACACCCCTAGAAAAATCATCTTGATCAAGCTCCAAGATCACATTGGTGGTGGGCCACCTTTGGGTGGGGCATTGGATGGTTGAGGGTAGATGGGGAATGCTACACAGATAGCATGTGTTGAGATGATTAGAGTGTGGTTGAGATGAAGGTGGGCCATGATGAGATTGAGTTGGGTTGGAAAGTGGGCCATGCAGATCATGTTTCTTGTGCTTTGATGAGATTGGTTTCTTCTTCATGGTAGAGAATGGAGCTTTACTGTCATTTGCAGATGATGATGATGATGATGTGGATGATGGTTGTGATGGGGTCCTTTTTCTTGTTGGAATGGACGGTGATCTGGGCCTAAAACAGTAAACGGTGGCCCGGGGATGAAATACAAGGGCTAAGTATAAGAAACCTATGAAGATAGAACGAAGAGCATCCATGCATGCACGAATGAGAAAGAGTGGAGATTGGAGATGATTAAAATTTAAAAGACTCGGTTACTCAGACTGACTCATTCCGTCATGGGTTTTGGTCCACCTGTTTGTTATGTGGGGCCCAGATGGATGTGTGTTCTATATCCAGTCTGTCCATCCGCTGCATCAGATCATGTTAGGTTGTCAGGGAAAAAACCGAGCAGATTCAAAACTCCAGTGGGCTACATTACAAGAAACAGTGAGATTGAAGGACCACCATTGAAAGCTTCTTGGGACACACGGGAATCTGGATGAAGCTGATATTATCTTGATTATCCTGGTCGGAATGATGTTATGAACGGGTTAGATGATATATAAATATTAGGTGGGGGCCCAGGAAGGTTTCAATGGTGGATGTTTACATCACCATTGTTTCATTTGGTGTGACCCACTTGAATTTTGGATCTGCTCCGGTTTTGGGCTCATTTACTGAAATGAAATTACAAATATGATGGACGGAATGAATCTCACGTGGTCATCTCTGTGGGGCCCACAGAGCTTTTGGTTACACCTGATTCATGTAAAGAAATTTGCATCGGATCCTTTTTAGGCAGGAAATTACCGTAGGATTTTATTCCTTTTTAGGTGACTATGTAGGACGCGGATCGGGTACTAACGGACGCGGGTTTCGTCCTACCACTGCCCGGACGGTAATCCGTCCGGGCAAGGCTCTGTGGGGCCCACCGTGATGTAAGTATTTTATCCAAGCCGTTAATATCTTTTCTCACATCATTTAAAGGTATGAGCCCAACACTGAGCAAGTTACAAGGCTTAAGTGGACCACAAAGTGAGGATTTAACGTCCACCATTAAAAACTTCTTGGGAGCTGGAGAAGTTTCGGATCAAGCTAATATTTTTTTTTTCACTTCATCCACGTCTACATGACTTTTTTAATAGGTTGGATGATAAAAAACCATCACGATGGCCCTTAGAAAGGTTTCAACGGTGGATGTCATTATCACCGCAGCTTCCTCCGGTGTGGTCCACTGGAGCTGTGGACTTACTTCAATTTTACTTACAAACCTTAAAATGATATGAGAAAATATATTAACGGCTTGGATAAAATACTTACATCACGGTGGGCCCCACAGAGCCTTGCCCGGACAGATTACCGTCCGGGCGGGGGTAGGACGCAATCCGCGTCCGGTACTAACCCCACCTCTACCTAGCTAGAGACGGACGGTCATGATAGGGGCTCTGTGGAGCTCACTATGATATATTTGTTTTATCCACACCGTCCATCCATTTTAAAATATCATTTGATGGCATGAGGTCAAAAATGAGGCAGATCAAAGGCTCAAATGGAACATACCACAGGAAGCAGTGGAGATTGAACGACTACCGTTGAAATCTTCTTGGGGGCCAAACAAGTTTTGGATCAAGCTAATGTTTATGTTTTACTTTTATACATGTCTATGTGACATTATGAACAGGTTGGATGGAAAATAAACATCAAGGTGGGCCCAGGAAGGTTTCAACGGTGGCCGTCATTGTCGCCACTGCTTCCTGTGATCTGATCCACCTAGCCTTCGATCTGCCTAATTTTGGGGCTCATGCCCTAAAATGATCTTCCAAAATAGATGGAAGGCATGGATCAAATGCATACATCACGGTGGGGCCCATGGACCCCTTTGCACGATCGTCCGTCTCTAGCTAGGTCGCGGTGGGGTAGTAACCAAAGCACGTCCGACCATCTAGCATCGTCCGAGTAGGGCGCGGATTTGGTGGATCCGTGACTGTGGGACTAGTATTTGTTTTATATCCACGCCGTCCATCCGTTTTGCGAGCTCATTTAGGGTATGGGCCAAGACATCAAGCAGATCTAAATCTCCGGTGGACCATGCTACATCGAAACATTTGTGATTGAACGCCCACCATTAAAAGCTTCTTGGGAGCCACGAAAATTTTGGATGAAGCTGGTATTTGTGTTTTCCCTTCATCCAGTTCTTTGTAACCTTATCAACAGGTTGGATGGCAAGTAAAGTTTACGGTGGGCCATAGGAATTTTTTAATGGTGAGAGTTCAATCACCACTGTTTCCTGTAACATGGTCTATTTGAGATTTGGGTCTGCTTCATTTTTAGGCTCATAATATTAATGAGCTTTCAAAACGGATGGGCGGCGTGGATATAAGGCACATACATCAAGGTGGGCCCAGAGTCACGTATCCACCAAGCTCGGTGTTTCCCTGATCCACCGAATCCGCGTCTCGTGGAGATCGAGAGAGACAGCGCGCGCATGAAATTAGGGACGGGAATCTCTGCAACACCTGTTTACCGCAGCGCGTAAAACATGTAAGATATTTTACGCCTACATAGTGTGTGTATATATATATATATATATATATATATATATATATATAAGTCATGCTCCCCTGCGCACGTAGCACGTGTGCATCTTTGCACACGTGCCATGGGTGTCTAATTTGAACCGTCCATGTGATGCGGAATCCCATGAAACTCCATGTGACAAATTTTCACCCCGAAATAAAATTCTGGTGGGCCATAGAAAAGAGAAATGCACATCAAGGGAGAAAACTGTTTTCATTTTTCATGGCCCATCAAAGTTTTAGATCAAAGTAAAAATTGGGCCTGGGGGTTTCACGAGGTGCTGCTTCACATGAACGGTTCAGATTTTGGATCCCAGTCACGTATGAAGGTTCTCAAAAAAGTTACGTACGAACTGGTTAGCAGGTGAACGTTTCCGTGTGTGTGTGTATTATAATATATATATAATATATAATATATATATATATTATATATATATTATCCACTCCGTCCATCAGCCTAGAATCATTATTTAGACCGTATATACAGCATATAATTCTGTTTACAAACTCAAATATTAAAGACTAAGTGGAACAATGTAAAATTGCTCCAAAACCGCTAATCTCACACGATGTGACCCGCCTTAGTTTTATATCAGGATTTTCTGTATTTTTTTCTTCACCCTTCTGACTTAGACCTGATTAACGGGTTTGATGAAGGATACAGAAACCATGTACGGTGTATGAGAACTGTATAAAACGCGTGTACGCATAGAAAAGCTCTAAGCCGAATGTGTAGGAGAGAGAGATTACGCAGGAGTGGCTTGCTCCAACATATCACGACGCATTGCCATACGGTACGTCGCGTCTTCGTCCTTTAAAACAGGGCCACTCAATGATCCAAACCGTTTGTATGCCGAGTTTCACTTTGCATGATGGAAAACAACAAATAAAAGCTATGAATTGGATTATTTTAACCATTTGATAACTTAGTTCTTTTGCATTGACCATGACCAGGACTTTATTTTTTTCCTATTTTTGAGCATTCACTATCTAAGGAGTGCCCTATCGAACAAATGGTTTGGATCATTAAAAAAATAATCTAATGGCTAGAGTACCCATCTATGGTTATACTTCCACAGCATTTCCTGAAATTATGAAGAGAAAATTTCAAAAAAGCCAGACAGCTAACCACGCTAAATGTGTACGTTGCTAAGATATAACTTATAAAGGTATTTTTGTGTTTCTATAATAAAAATAAAATATTTTATTTTTTAGAAGAAAATAAATAAATTTAAATATAAAACTTTCTCAAAAAAAATTATAAAAGGATTTTTGGTGATGAGTGTGTGATGCATTTAAAAGGCACAAAAGCATCTTTAGGAACGAGATCATGTCCCTCCAAGTTCTATAAATCCACTACTTATTTTCAGATAAAAATATTTTCAAATAGATAATGAGCCATATCATAATCATTTTCTGTAAATTTATTCAAATTTTCATATTGAATTATATTTTAAGGATAATTTATTATTTGCTAGAAAATTCAGAAAAAGAAATCAAATCTATCATGAGATAATGACTATTCAAAGCCAAAACTAACCTGCAAATCTGTTATTTTTCATCTAAAAAATTTGCATTGCCTATGTTGGATAGTTCCTACATTTCCAACATTTGACTCGGTGGGACGTGAAAACTGAGTCGAGATTGGTAGGTCCCCGAGTCTACTGGCCGAGTCAGCCAACCTTGGGCCCCACTCCCTGACAAAATCATCTCCATCCAGCAATCTTGCAACTAGATGATTCATGGCATGTAGAACCATGGAAATGAAATTGATTTCCACAGGTTCAATGGTCTCTAGTCAATTAACCATAAACCCAATAACATTTCCAGTTATCAAGGTCTCTTTGGGAGGCCCAATCTAAAATTGGCACAGATGGAATAATCCTAACCATCTAATCAGCATCCTCCAGAGGGAATGTGCAGCATGCAGGTTTGGAATCCATACCACTGGTCCAAAAATCCGGCTAGTCTACTCATCCGGTGGACCACAGGTGTTTTGAAGAAGGTTAGAAGAAGAAGGAAAAGGAAAACCTGCAGTCTGTATCCAATTTACACCTGCCCAGAAAATTCCCATTTGACTTGCAAAGACATTTCCAATTCAATTCTCACTGCATAACAAAAAGGTAGCAATCCCAATAATTTGTGATAAATGGGTCTTTGATATATATGAATAGGCTAAAATAATTTAAGGAATATTGAGATACACTAAATCAAATAGAGATTATTCTACTGTCAAAACCTGTTGGACAGAAACAAAGAACAACACGTGAATTCTTCACACCTCAGTTGGAAGTTACAGCACAAAAGATCTGACTATGCACTCGAGCCAGCCAATTCTTTGGCAGGTGTCGATAATACCAGCTTCTGAGGCTGCAAAGGCCCAAAGGAAACAGTCAGACAAGATAATGAACGTCTGCACCAACGACAAAAGCAGCTGCATGGGAAAAAAGAAAATACAGCTTCTGCATGTTTTCTCAACTGCACCAAGCTTTTACAGTTATTAACAGATTTTCTACATGAAACATACACAAAGACCTTGTTGTTTGGAGAATGCTACTTTCAGATGCCCTTTCCTCAAGAACCAAACAAGAACGCACTGTGCGATCTGAAATCGGCAGCCTCCACTCGTTACGTGGGAGTCACAAATTGCCCATTTCTTCATACATGCATGGCCCATATGATAAATGGACTAGCTGAATTATATGGATAAGACAATCCTTGCATCTGATGTGTATCTATATGTGTGTGAATGTATTGTGTTTTGTGTGAGGTACATGGTGATGGAAGCATCTAGAATTAGCATTCCTTGTGTTGTTATAGCATCTTAGATTCTGATGCAACAGCAAACCAAACTGAGGCACATCTGTAAATATATAGACTGACTTGAATCCAGTTTTACACTAAGCAATTAAAAGATGATGAAAATTAGAGATTGTGGGTTGATACAGCCCGTCAGATTACAATGGGACCCATCCAATCATGGGTATCATCATATTCCCATTATCTTTCAGTCATATAGCTTAAATGTGGGAAATTGGATTCAAATTAGTACACAAACTTACAGATCTGCATCAATTTGGTATTAGAGCAAGTCGGGAACTAATTTAATTCCAATGATCAGTCTATTTCCTCAACTTGCTTCCCTGCTTGAGCTTTCTCCATCAATTTTCTGCATCAAAACCAGTCCATACAATCAAGATTTGCCTCTTTTTCTAAACCTTCTCCACCACATTTTTAATCAATCATCGACCCAAAAAATTTTGGGTTTTGGATAAAATCAATGGCTGGAAATTTTCCACTCACAGTGCCAGAAATCCCTGCGATAATGCATAGTAGTCACTAGAATTCTTTTTCCCACCACCAGGAATTTTCTACAATAAGCTGGGAGTTCTATGCTATGGTACCCATGCTGCTGCAAATTCTGTTGTTGGGTTTCTTTAACATAGATAGTAGAATTCATCACCATGTAAAAATATCCAGGTTTTTAAGTATGAATCCCTTTATGTCCAGCTTCTAGGTCCATCTTCTACCCATACCATGGATTAAGACTCTAGCAACTCAGACCAACTCGTCCAGTCTCGAGTGAGTCAAGACTTTTCCAAGTCGGGTAGATTGGTCTAACTCACCCAAATTGGGGGTGATTGGTTTGTGTATTGAACTGGATCAGGTCCAACCAAATCCAAGTCAACTTGGACAAGTTACACAGGACTCATCCAAGTCTTAAAACCATGATCCACACCCGGTCCCTGCTACACAACCTGGCTTTAAAACCAAAAGGATTGCTTCCAACCTATCATGTCTGAACTAGTTTCGACTAGTAGGCTGTTCTGTGCATATTTACATTGGAGTTTCATCGATTTTGTGACATATTGAAGGATCTTAGAGCCCTAATTCAGTAAGCATCTTCAAATCCATTAAATTTATATTCAAGTCCTTCAATGCGGTTGCATCAGATTCTTACCGCAGCTAATTCCTTTTCATGCTTTGGTATAAATGCTGTATCAACTTTGCCATTTCTGAAATCCTGCAATACAACAAGCAAGTCAAAGTTAAGCACAAGAGGTGCTGTATGATGATTGATTGGAAGAAGATTAAAAAAAGAGTGACGTTTTATTTGTCAACCAGCAACAGTGCAGGTTGGGCCCACCTTTCAATCATTTCAGTCATTCATCTGGTGGGGCCAATCACGGAATGGGCTTTGACCCAGCATCTCTCATACAACCATCCACTTATACCTCACGAATGGGTCAATTACAACCTTCATCTATTCCAATTGCCAAATGTGGAATTTGTTGGGTGTCAGGATCATCCAGAAAGGGAGATTTTCAGAGCATCTCCCATACATGCAAAGGCCCGCCAAATAAATGGTTTGGATGCATTGTACAGTTTGGGGCCAAGCGAATGCTTGACAGTCCATTGCATATTGCCTCTAAATAGATCAACGCCTTTGGGCCATAATTACCTTTGTGATTCTGAAACTATTTTGATTCAGAAGAACATAAAAGAACCTGAAATGACTTCCCAAGGGTTGAACTCAGTATACAACTGGGCTGTCCATCCTTATTTAGGCCATATTAGGACAGACTCTCAAGTACCATGGATTGGCCAAAGGCCTGAGTTTTAGGCCTGATAAATAACTAGGAAGGACGCGAGTTCAGATCTTTAGCTCATGGATTGGATTTGAACATGGTTCAGCCTGGCCAGATTGGAAACCCCACTAACATCATTTTAAGACTTGGAGACATGGACCGGTTATTCAGTCCTGAGTTGAGCCATACAGGAAGGTCAGGGCCTGAGGGATGACTCAACCAAGTCGAGCGGAGTTGCTCCTTTTTTTCTTCAAATATAAAGAAAAAATAAGAATATAAAAATTTTAAAAAAAATAAAAATGATACATGAGCTAATTTTAAAGATCAATTCGGTTAATGTGAGACCTAAAAATAATAAACATCAATTCATTGTGCTGAAATGTTTTATACGAATCTCATTGGTTTTTTTTATATAAAATAGTATTTTTAATAAAATATTTTTGTCAAAATTTAATATATTCATGGGAGGCTCCAAAATCATGTCTAGCAACTTCAATATCCTAGATCTAAGTTTGGAGGTGAAGACTCATTTTAGTTGGCCCAAGTCCACAGCACCCTGCAAGACTCATGGTATCATCTTGTCCTGGGTCCAACCAAAGTCCAAGTAAACTAAAATGGATCTTCTGTCAAAATTTAATATATTCATGGGAGGCTTCAAAATCATGTCTAGCGACTTCAATATCCTAGATCTATGGTTTGGAGGTGAAGACTCATTTTAGTTGGCCCAAGTACACAGCACCCTGCAAGACTCGTGGTATCATCTCGTCTTGGGTCCAACCAAAGTCCAAGTAAACTAAAATGGATCTTCAAACCATGGCTACTGATGCCCCAGCTAACCATCTGCTTCAGACACTAATCTCACATGACATATTCTAGCTTCAGCATGTTAGGATTAACCAAGCCTGCAAGCATATTCAAGATTAGAATTTCCATACCTCGATATCAAGGATGAGTTTGTGGTACTCGATGGTTGTCGGAATTCCTGCCAAACAAAGTACGTGAAGATAAGCTGAACTGATGGATACTTCAGAGTACAAATTATCAAAGTTACTGGTATATGCTTGAGACTGCCTCACTTTTTTTCTTTATCTTTTTTGGAAGAGAACAAAATTTTATCAAAGTAACTCACTTTAATGACTTCACACAATAACTCAAAAAATAATCAAAACCATGTTAGTAGAACAGGTTATGTTTACTACCATTCATTTCCACAGTTAAAACATCAAAGTTACTGGCACAGGCTTGAGACTGCCTCACTTCAATGACTTCAAAGAGTTACTCAAAAAATAATCAAAGCCATGTTAATAGAACAGGTGATGTTCACTATAATTTATTTCCACAATTTAAAACATCATTCAGGTGTATCTATAGATTTAGGAGCGAACTCCAGTGGGAGCAGTACCACCATAAGCAATGGTGGTGACGGGCAAATGCAGGGCCCATGTGATGCATGAATGAAATCCAACCCGTCCATCAGATGCTTCAGTGCCTGTAACCTAAGGCTGACCCGTAAATCAAGTGGGCCACACCACGGGGTACAAGTCAGGAGGGAACACAACTTGATTTGTGTGGACAACTCAACATGTTGTGTAAAAGGATTCTAGGCTATTCCGATCCTTTGACTGCATGGATGAAGGGTCAGCCCAAAAACTCAAATAGTTTTGCAATTTAGGTGGCCCCTCTGAAAATCAAGGGTGGGCATTCTCTCACATTATTCCGTGTTGGGGGCCACCTAAGCGTAGGATTAGACTGATTTTTGGCATCTGAGGGTAATATGTGGTGACACGTCTGATGGACAGGTTAGATGGTGAGCATACCTCACATAGGCCCCACATCTAACTGGTATCATCGTAAGCTTTTGGAGGTATTGGCACAAAAACAAAAAAAAAAAACAAAAAAAAAAAAAAAAAAAAAAAAGAAGAAGAAGAAGAAGAAGAAGAAATTAAGATCATACGGAAACACAGCGATCACCTTTCTTGCATATCCCCTAAACAATAAGAAGTTCATCATATCAAAGCAAATAGTTCTTACAATTAAATGCTCTGATTAGTTACTGACCTGTGATGACAGTGTCGTTGAGGGCCCTTTTCATGCGTTCGATCGCCTTCTCTCTGGTTGGGGCCCAAACGATTAGCTAAAACAGGGTGCATAAAAGTTAGTGATTCAGTTCAAACCAGAGAATTTTGTTTCAGTAAACAACCCAATGAAAGGGCCATAAAGGGACTCAAGCAGCTTTATCAGATTCAGTGTCATTGAGCAATATACCACATGTACATGTTACAAAAGTAGGCGTCTTAACTTTTGAATTAATAGTAATACCCACAGCCACAAACATGTCCACATAAACACGCTTGCACACACATGTTTGTGAATGTGAGAATGTGAACATCTCGGTCTGTGTGTTTTTGTGTTATGCATGTGAAAGACAAACATAAAATGCATGCATATAAAAATGTGTACACGCAGGTAGGCATACTGAAGAAAAGAGCAGCACACCTTTGCTAGAAGGGAATCGTAGCTAGGAGGAACCACATAATCCGGATAAACATGACTGTCCATTCTCACAAATGGACCCCCAGATGGCAGGTATGCTGTTATCCTCCCTGCAATTAGAAAATTAATAAAAACAAAAAACAAAAAAAGATAGAGCATTACATCACTGGAAATTTTTAATTTTATGGAATAAATATTGCAAGCCAAGATTTCAAATTTTCAAGCTAGTTCAAGCATTCATCTAATAACAGACTAACACCACCAAAAGCATCGGTGTAAAAGAAATGTTTTTAAAAACAAAAAACAAAGGAACACCACCTTGCATGAAATTGACATAAAACAAGAACACGGAACAGCAGCATTATAGAAAAAATCAGTTCTTATGTTGGCAATCATCTAACAATTGACAGTAAATGAAAGTATCTCTACTACATATAACGTGAGTAGGTCTTGGCCATTTTTGCCCCTGCAATTAGTTTCCTAGATGGAGAACCTTGAATATTTTTACGGACATGGTAAGACATTTTAAAGTAACGGATACTCTAAGAACTTGAAAATGTGGCTGGTGCTCATAGAGTGGCTCAGATTTCACCCGCACAAAAGCCAACGAATGGCTTATATTTTACCCGTAAAAAGCCTCAGCCGCTGATTCTCTCCCCCAAAATAGGCACCAATTTTTTTTCTCCCCTCTTCATGCGCATTGCATGTGCCACACCCCCTTGAGATAGTTTAAATGAAAAAAAGAAAAAAAGAAAAAAAAACAAGACCATTGTTGGGGAAAGAAACACCAGCTATCAAAGTAGAAGCTTATCTAAACACTACATGTCATACACATAGATCATAACCAGAGATGGCAAATAGCCAGAAAATTGTAAACACTTTGAAGAAGAAGGAAAAAAGCTTACCAGGACCTGGTCGGAATCCTTTAAAAGCATCTTCTGCGTTAATGCGGCATTCAATTGAATGTCCTCTGAGTACAATATCTTCCTGTAGATGTTAACCCAGAAGATATCTGATTAGATCATGTATTAACAAGGGGAAATATTGCATGTACCCAATCAAATACAGGAGACCTCCAAAATCACCTATTGACCATTGGCAGCATCAGGAGGGGGGATGGGGGAATCCCTATGCATATTCAAAAAGGGAGTAAAGAAGCTCTTAAAGAAACTAAAAAAGAATATCACAACGCATCCCGCCTCACCTGCTTGTACTCGATTCTCTCTCCAAGCGCCACACGGATTTGTTCCTCAATCAAATCGGTTGAAGATATCATTTCAGTCACAGGATGTTCCACCTGCATTTTATCAGAAGTAATATCATTTCCATCTTAAAATTTCAAATGAACAAAGGATTAATTTCATAAGCCTTTAGCAACAAATTCGCATCCCAGCCACAGCCATTACCTGGATCCGAGTATTCATTTCCATGAAGTAGAAGGAACCTCTTTCATCCAAAAGAAATTCGACAGTCCCCACACCAACATAACCAATAGATGCAGCTGCTGCAACAGCAGCATCGCCCATTGCTTTCCGCAATTCTGGGCTCAATGCAGGAGAGGGAGCTTCTTCAAGGAGCTTCTGGTTCCTCCGCTGTTGAAGAAATCAAAGTCAATCCAGTTTGTTCTGCATTATTTTATACCTTTAGGAATAAGGTCATGTCTGGATACCAGTGATTCCATGCCAAACAATGGAAAAGCAAAGGGGTTCTCCTTTGATGTGACAATTTGTTTGTTTGGATAGGAAAGAAAAGGATGGATTCCACAAAGGAATCATCACACTTCTCCATAATTTGGATTCTTGACACAAGAAATTAGGTGATTGCTGTGAGAGGATTAAGTTATTTCCACATGCAATCCAAACAAAAACTCTAAAATAGGGATCATGTTTCAGTAGTACTTATGGAGACCATCATTAGATTTTAAATAATAATTTATTTAAAAAAAAAAAAAAAAAAAAAACTTTCTTTTCATTGGACTTCGTGTATCCAAACATGCCCCACGAGATTGTGCTTATGAATAATCAGTGCAAATCTGGGAGCTAAACAAACATAGAAAATACGGCTTGCCACACAAGTCTATACAGACACATTTCGACACAGCATTGGGTTTTCTTTTATTCTCATATTTAAGCATCATTCGAACTTGTCCATATTTCCGCATTTTTACATTAGAATAGTATATATCAATTTCTGGGGTTTGCTAATTCCACATGTGTAGAGCCATACACATCCACATGGGAGTACACGTGCACATGAGTGAGATATGATCTTTCCATCATGTTGGAAATAATGCTTTAGATCTTCTGCCTAGAAAGTGTAGCTCAACAGATGGAAAGTTCAGATCTCACACACATGTCACGTTGTGACAAATGCATCCGCATGCAGATAGTGTTCAGCTCCCACATGCGTGTGGAAATAGCAAACTTTTTGATTTCTAATTATTTGTATGGATGTATCAGTAAATTGGGCATCTTGAAGAAACTATTTCCATTTTCCAACAACTGATACCCATGCAAGTACCTTTCCAAAGGAAATAAAAAATAAAAAAATCCACGCAAGACACTGATTCGCATTTCCACATCCACATTCCACAGAAACTAAAGCGGTTAAACCAAGATATGTTAGCAATGCTATTGCTATGTTAATTCAATATAGCAAAATACCCATCACCAAATTAGGCATTTTGATAGTAAGCTAGGAATCAGAATAAAATTTGTGAGCATGTCATAAACCAAGCATCTCATGCAAGTCACATCTAAAAATGTTTGTTATCAGTACCTGAATGCTGCAATCACGCTCTCCAAAGTGAACAACATTTCCATACTTATCCGCAAGAACCTGCGAGGCCAAATACCATCCTATAGGTGAGTAGCACACTTAAATGATAATATTTGTTAGAAGATCCTTCAATAATGGCATCAACACTCTCATCCTACTCAGTTCAAAGTCATAAACACTGCCAGATGAACTCATAAGTTAAAGAAATTGCAAGGCCTCTTTGGATTGATGGAAACCAAAAAGTAGATGAGGAAAGGAAAATGTTACACCTGAGGAAAACTATGGAAATGGTAATCCGTAGAAAGTATCCTTTAAAATTTTGTTTGTTTTAGGCTTTCAGCATATATGATTTCAATGGAAATGTGGAATTGCCAATGGTCAAAAAAAGAGACTTGTCTCTCCAAAAGGGTGGAAATCCCCATTGCTTGGGTTTTAGAAAGGAAAAGGAAATGGACCTTTTTTTAGGAAATCCAAGGAAAAGGAAATCAATTTCCTCAGTCCTCGTCTTTCGCAGACAAGGGAAACCATCACATCTGAGGAAATTGATTTCATTTTCTCAGTTATTTATTTCCACCAATCCAAACAGCCCCTAATGGAATGGATGTGATAGAAAGTTAAATCGGAATATGTACCTGGAACTCAATATGCCTGGGATTTTGTATGTACTTCTCCAAATAAACTCCATCATTACCAAATGCAGCTGCAGCTTCGCTCTTCGCTTGCTGCACAAAAAAAAAAAAAGGACAATAAAGTGTGAATTTTGAAGACAAACATAAACAGAATGAAATAGGAGTCAGAGGTGATCTTTTGAATGTACAACATTTGACACATACCATAGAAATTAAGTTTAGTTAGTCGCATACCTGTAACAACTTCACAAACTCGTCAGGTTTATTAGCTAGACGCATCCCACGTCCTCCACCACCAGCTGTTGCCTTCAATCATTAAAATAAAATTAAATTTAAATTAAAAAAAAAAAAAAAAAATTTAATTGTATAATTAGTTGTGAAAATGATATAGGAAGTGGTAAGTTGCTGCTACAGCTAAAAAGGAACATTTCAAAATAATGGAAATATTTCTTTCAAATATCATAACCCACAAAGCTGTGATGATACATCTCGTTAGTTACCAAAACATCATGATAAAGGGTCAAACATGTAGAAAGATGTCTATGACAAACTTATACCATTCAGAACATGTCTGATAGAACGAGTGCTCGAAAATCAAAATGAAGGGCATTGACATGACCGGTAAAAAGGCCATGCAAAATTCAAAGCAGAAATGGATGCAAACATAGTAAAATGCAGTGTACGCATAACCCAGAACTTTTTTAGCCAAAGAAACATCAGTGCTAGTTTTCTGAATTTTTTTCTTTTTTTTAATCAGCAGTTAAATTTTTATTTTAAAAAATAGGGCGAAAAGACCATTGTATAGCTAGGACATTGCAGAAAAAAAGCTCCGACAAACAGATAGGAACACAAACCTAAGAGGAAAGACAAAAGGAACCCAAGGCCTCCATCCATGAAGAAACCAAATGTTTGACATGATAGGTGCTGGCCAAGACCACCACTCTTTTACACTCAAAAATACAATTGTTCCTTTCTTTCCAAATAGCCCAAAACATTGGTTCTAGAATTATATTTCAGTAAGAGAAAACACTGTGCCATCCGATTCCTAAACTGTAAACAAGAACACAAGGTAATGGAAGAGAGGTGATATACCTTAATCATCACAGGGAAACCAATCTCGTGAGCAAGCTTGATAGCCTCCTCCGTGGACTGAAATTTCAACAAAGATAAAGATTCAGTAATCAATACCAAATTTAAGGGTAATAGTAAATATGCTCCTACAATTAACCAATGTCCAGAAAGCATATGGCTTGTTACCTGTAACAATCCATCGCTTCCAGGTACAGTTGGTACACCAGCTTTTTTCATTGTTTCTCTAGCAGTAGCTTTATCACCCATAACCCGAATACTGTCGGGCTGCAAGAAAATAAAATTGTAAGTCCACAGAATTAGCAAAACTATGTATCTCATGCGCAATCTCTAGGGCTGCAACTTGGGTATAGGTCGATCAAAACCCAACCCTATTTGAAAACACCAGGTTAGGGTTGGAAACACCAACTCTATTTGAAATTGGATTGGGTTCAGGTTGAGCAAATTCAGATCAAGTTAGGTAGGGTTGGGAATAATCCCATGTATTTGAATCGGTTTGGGTCGAGTCAGGTTGGGTATACAGGAAATCGGGTTGGGTTTGGATTGGACACCTTGGAATGGAATTCAGGCTGGGTTGGGCTTGGGTCCCTCAACCCAAACCAACCCTCCTGAGTTGCACCTCGAACAGTCTTTCAGCCAATAACAACACAAAAAAAAGTGCAACATCTAGGGTATTCTCCTCATGAAGGATCAGTTTGGGGGGGCCCAAAGTGAGGCTGCATGGCATATTACTGCCCATGGAAGGGGCCGTTAGTCCCATCCCGAAATTGAAGATGGGAGCATTTTGGTTCTCAATTCCCATTCCAATATGAGAAATGAGCTGCAAACGGGCTATCATGTATGCATCTAGCATAAGTGAGAAAAAGGCCTTAGTCTTCCCTACACTATTTAATATCATTTTGAAGGGAGTACTTACATTAGGTCCAATAAAATTGATTCCATGCTCTCTGCATATATCAACAAAAGTAGCATTCTCGGCAAGGAAACCATAACCAGGATGCAACATGGTACATTTACGGCTGACGGCAGCAGATAGAACATTTGGAATGAATAGATACCTGTTAGAACACAGAGTATGACAAAAGATCAAAACCAAGTCCAGAGGAGGTCAATGAAGAAACATGCAGCAAATAATCAAGAAGCATTTCCGTTCAAGAGGAATTATAGTGTCCTTGACATGATATGAGTACATGCACAATATAATTGGATTTCGAGTTTGCGCAAGCTGTTCCCATGGCTCAATGTCCAGAGTCCAGACTATTGGTCTGTTCATCTCTTGGACCCCATCTTAAAGACTTGAATGAAACAACCCCCAAAAATTCCCTTGATGGGACAACTCTAGCCTTTCAATTCTGGCCTGCAAATAAACTACAGCAACAGTCCACAGTCATCTGGAAAAAAGGCTCAAGCTTGGTCACTAAGGTCTTCAATGTGGGAGATTTTTGGAGCACAATACATCCATTCTGGGACCAGCAGACCAATTGTCTGGATCACTGAACCATGGCCCCCACCTTGCAAACTGAAAACCCAAGTATATCCTGCATATCCTCTGTCGAAGATCCTACAATGCCCCCAGAAAGGTATGAGGGCAGCTCGATCAGATGTCTTCCATATGAGTGACAAAATACATGTTTGGTAGTAGAAAGATGAGAATACCCACAAGTAAGATGAGTAAGAACTAATAAAATAACCATAGTTTAGAGGACCACATAGCAAGTATTTTATAGGAGTCATGTCTCCATGACATGAAAAAGGATTCTAGCCAACACCAATATTTGTACTGCAAGTTTATTTTTGCTGTTCTACAAAAAAAAAAAAAAAAAGCCATGACGAGGGAAGCATTACAATGGTTACATACATTATTTCTACACTCTACCACACATTTGAAATCATTGCAAAGGTGGATCAAAAGAACAGTGGAATGCGATATAAATAACTATTGGAATTTTATATAATTAACTATTGGGAATGACAAAAGAGAAACTATTGAGAAAAGGAAAGGGAGAAAAGAAATCCAACTTACGACTGACTACTTGGTGCTTCCCCAATGCATACGGCCTCATCCGCAAGCCGCACATGAAGTGCATCCTGATCTATTGTAGAGTAAACAGCGACACACGGTATTCCCATCTCATGAGCAGTTCGTATCACACGAACTGCAATTTCCCCTCTATTCGCCACGAGAATCTTCTCATCCCGACAAGTTGCACTGAGTGCTCCTCCACCAAGCTTCTTGGACTTTTGGCTTGCATGAGCAGCCTTTTGCCTTGGAAAAGTAAGAGCCTTTCCAATCATGAAGCTACATTGTGAACTCTTTATTCCTCTGGCTTGTCCAACAAATAAACCCTTGTAACAAGAAAAACCACAAGCTTAGGCAAAACATAAACCCAAAATAAAATGCAATATATATATATATGAACTTTCTTTCATGTATTAAAGAATACCAAGACATACAACCGTCAGAAAATTTAGACCTTGGACATTCTAAAATACGTCAAAACCAGAGACAATCGATGCACATTACTATTGAGATTTTCTTTCTTTTTAAAGGAAGCTTGCTTAAATTTGAAGTGAAAATGAACCCATGTCTTTTTAAAAGAAAGCTTGCATAAAACTGAAGTGGAAATGAACCCATGTCAAAAGTCCATGATCCAATATTCCATCATCATCGAGCTCCCTTGCCCAGCTAAGTACTATGCAACAATTGACCTTGTTAAATACATACAAATCTACATTAAGCTTTCTTCCCTTTTTTCTATCAGCCAATCCACTTAATTGATGCACCGTTAAAAAGCAGAGAGAGGGAGAGAGAGAGAGAGATTGTTGCACATTGGCAAATTGTGATGGACCATTTACACACAAGCATGCACAACAATTAAGTGCATTTGTGTCGTGGATCCCATTGGGGTGGGACATGTACCAAAAATAACTAATCAGGCAAACTTAAACTGATCGATTTTGCCCATTTAGCTTGTACTAATGAATTTTTCTCCTTTCAGCCATCCATTTTGATGGCCAACAATCTGATCACTAGGATCATCCAATCATTGTAATTTTTAGTCACACCTCATCCATAGTGTGTCCAACATTTTGAACAGTCTTGATTGATGCATATGTGTACTCAATGCACATTGGAGGGTGCACGTGTATAATTGTACACATAAAAAGAAGAGAGAGAGAGAGAGAGAGAGAGAGAGAGAGCGCACGCGCGGGGAGGGGGGGGGGAGACGGATTCTGTGAAATTTATGTGCCTCCATGTCATTCTCAACACATGGCACAAATGGATGGAATCTAAATCATAATTATGTATTTCCTATACTAAAATGGCCGTGGTCCAAAAATGCAATGTTGGAGCATTCTAGCCTTTGAATTGGTGGCATACAAATAAAAACTAGAGGGGGGGGGGGGGGGGGGGGGGGGGGGGGGGGGGGGGGGGAGCACCAGCTCCCATCAAGGAAAGGCCCATTTATTGGATGTTTAATTAAGATAGTCCAATCATAAAGGAATTTGGTTAGTGGCCAATCAATGGTTGTGCACACAGGATACGTGGTTAGGTTATCATACACATGCCCAGTGTCTGGAACACAATCTGGAGGAACTAAAATGGCATGCCTCCATAGGCAGGTATCCACTCTCATTTAATTATAATTTTTATTTTTATTTTAAAAAAAAAAAATCCCCATAGGTTGCTATTGGGTTGGGTTCAGGCTAGGTCGGGGCCAGCCCAAGTCCAACCTGTTTGGCTCACCCATGCTATTCTCCTAATTATTCTAAGCACTTTTCATGTTGGGCGCAACTCCTAAAGCCCAACGGATGAAGAGTTATACTCAAACTAAAACTTACTATAAATGGTAAAAACGAAAATAAAACAGGAATTCTACTGTTGATCTGATGGTATTCGCAAATTCGGTGTGCGCAACCCAGCATAACTGGGTTGGGTGGCTAAAGTAGCTCGTCCTACCCTAAAATCATATATGGTACGTCCGATAGCTCATTCCGGTTTGCGAGATACATCCGTTTTAAGTTTTGACAGTCCAGATCAATTCCGTCGTCAACCGGGCCTTTCCTTATCCATCTTCGCCATGAAAGTGTCCGCGACCCGCTCTACATCACTTGGCCACCAAACTTGCCTCCAAAGAGGGTTGGGCCAGCTGACACAAGGGATGACCCAACCCATTGCCACCCCGACACAAAAATCCTACTCTCAGTCTCTTAAGCTCCTATAAAAACCGAGTTTGACAATGCAACTCACCATTCTAGATATATATATATATATATATATATATATATATATATAGATATATATATATATATATATATATATATATATCAAGTACTAAAAATACTGAATATAAGAAATCCAACATCAGAGGATCTAAAAGGCATATGGCTGAAAATCCACATCAGATCAATGCACATTACACCAGCTAAATCACATATTTGAACACTATCTCCCAAAAACTACAGCTTAAAAAGTCCTGATGCATCAGAACGTTCATGGTGTCTGGATGTACACAAACAGAGCCCACCTTTTGTCATCCAGACAATTGATCTTGTGCTCCATACCCTATCACAGATGTCAATTCCTCACAAAACTCCCAGTTATACAGGTTCCTAACCCATGTAATCAGTGTCCATGAAGTAGAGGGTTAACAAAAAATACAACAAGTATCCAGGAAAGAGCCAAAAGCTTTGATAGCTAGGACATGGAAGGGTTTTGGTTCATCCCCATCTGCATTGGATCGCGTAAATGGCCAGGATCAATAAACCATGGGCCCCACTTGTACAAGATGCGTGAGTCAGGACTATGATTTCCCCCCAAAAATCCATACAAAGGACCCCCAGAAATTGCATTTTTTTCACCCACCCACCAAATAAAAACAGGAAAAAAGCAGTTCTCACAATCTAAAACATAAACCCAGATAAAGATCAATCCAAAAATATATATATATACAGAATTGCAAAATCTAAGAAGTGGGTTTTAACTTACAGAAGGAGTGCAGGAAGGAGTGCAGGCCGACTTGCAGACAACCATGGCGTCCATGCCTGAACTAATTTCCTAAAATAATGAAGAAAAAAGGGAAATTAAAGGAGACCCATTTCGATTTTAGTAGAGAAAAGCTAGATAAGTTGATTGAAACTACAAAAGAGGTGCATTAATGGGTGTATTTAATCAGAAACAAGGGAAAACATACCTGAAAATGCAAGTGGAAAGATGGGAGTTTTTGGGAGGCTTGAGAGAAGTGGTGAGATGGGTTTTGTAGAGAGAGAGAGAGAGAGAGAGGATGGTCGATGCGACCGAGGAAGGTTGGAGATTGGATGCTCCGCCCAGGAAATTGGGAGCTGGTGTTGGCGTCTAAAGTCAGGACCGTACACGTTGCATGAGCGTGTGAGATCCTGACCGTTCATCAGTGTATTGGATGGTCGAGATCATCAGATCACTATTTTTTTAGCTAACGACCCTCGATGGTAGGATCCACCTGCCATTGCCACGTTTACTCAGTAGGCCGGGTTTTAAACTTTGTGCGAGACTCGTCCTAAAAACCGTCCATCAGGTGGGCCTACATCGAGGAGCCATGCCTCCAATGGAAGCGAATTGCGTACCGTGCATCAGTGCGCTGCAGCGTACTGAGTAAAATCTATTGGCCCACCGTGATGTATGTGTCTTATCCACGCCATCCATCCACTTCATCAGCTCATTTCAAGGAATGAAGACAAAATAGAATCGTATCCAAAGTCGAAACCGTGTGAATTGAATGTCCACCGTTGAAAACTTCTCAGGGGCCACAGGAATTTTGGATGAAGCTGATATTCGTGTTTTGCCCTCCATCGATGTCTGTGTGCCCTCGTATATAAATTGGATGAAAAATAGACATTGCTCTGTAGGCTGTGGGAAGATTCTAACCGTGGACATTGTTATCCCAGCCGTTTCTTGTAGTTTGGTCCATTTGAGCTTTGGCAATTATTATTTTTGGACTTATGATCTAAAATCGGCTAGAAAAACAGATGGACGGCGTGGATAAGATACATACATCTAACAGTAGGGTACAAAGGGTTTCCTCATGTGATATAATGTGGCAGTAGCATTAGGGCTCGTACAGGAGCGTGGATTCAGAACCTTGTAATTGAAATCCTTATATTGTGCTTGGCACCCTGGAATTGGAATAAACTGTAATTAAAATATAGTCATGCATGGTATGCTCGGGTTTGAAAATTACTAAATCAACTTTAATATCTTTAATTAGCGAAAATATGTAATGTTTGACACAATGGTTATACTAAGCCTGCTAAAATATATACTTTGCTTGAAAATGATTGAATTCCAAGTCACACCTAGATTCATAGCTCAACTGGCAAACTGAGTGGAGATACCTCATTTCAACACTTGAGGTCTTGGTATCGATCCCTAGTGGGGGTTAGCCACAAGTATGAGATCATGTTTGCGCGACTTGTAACGCCCTGAAAATCGGGGGTCGAGTAGGAGCCCAACTCCCGAGTTCTAACGCATCGCTTATGCAACATAAAAAATGATAATTAAATGTTTTTTGTATTAATGCATGAAACGTGAATGGGATTATACCAAAACAGCATATCATACTCCGGAGACAGTTAAATTACGCAAACGGAAGATTGTGATGGATATATAAAATTTATGAATTGTTATAAGTCTCCAGAGTGTGAACATGTTAGCAGGTTAAATAATATCTCAACCTCATACAAAGTACTTCTTAGTAACAACTGGCTCATTCAGACATTTCTACAAACACTTAGACTACATACATCATCATACATGATGTATGTTTATTACACATGTATTAGGCCAAATCCTTTTAACAGGAGTTGCCCCGTATGCCACACACATATACCCACAGCGGATAATCATGGCAGGCATGAATCTGGGTTCCATGTTCATTTAGTGATTTATACAAACACTTGGGCTACACACTTTAACATATATAACGTATATTGGCCGTGACGTGATTTAGGACAAATCTTTTCGTTAAGGAGTTGTCACATATATAACAAACATATATCCACGATAGATAATCATGTTAGGCACAAATTCAAATTCCATACGTATTCAAACATCTCAACATATACATATAATGCACACTATATTCCACATAGTTTCAATGTGCTCCCGAGAGCAACCGGGAATAGAGTTTGATCGTAGATTTTAGGGTAATGTAGCGTCAATGATTCTACAAGTTTTAGGTCTTACCGTTCGTATTTAAAGTGGTTAGTATTAATTTCACAAGTAAACTAGTTAGCACTAGCTAATACTCGCCTAATTTCTAAAGGAGTTGGTCCTATATGATTTCTGCCTGAGGTTGTACTTGGGCCTTTATAGTTTGTATAGAAGGTGATTCAAGCTATTAATGCTTAATTAATTTACGCCCTAATCACGATAGAATAAGGTCCTAGGGCAGTTTTACGTCCAAGGACGTCCATTGCCAAGTTAGGAAAAATTCGGGGTGTTACAGACTAAGGATTTTTATCTATTGATTTAAATGGACAATGTTTGGACAGTGTTAATCATCATATTTTAGTAATTATAGTGATGCAATTAATAATCTAGTTGTTTTGAGATATCATTAATGGGCAATGTATCCAATAGTTTAATAGTCTAGTGACACACATATTACACATGCAACTATTGAAAAGATTTTAGATGTAATCAAGCTCTCGCCGTCGATTTAAAACCCCTCTTTGACGGGATTTGAAACCCCCTGGATTTGTAACACCCAATTACTTTGTGGTGTCAAACAACCAAGGGATTTGAAATCCCCTCAATTCTCTCCAAATGCATAGTGCCAAATGACCCCTTAGCTTTTCATTTGAATTTTAAGGTTTTTATTTTGTCTAGAGGGCCTAAATGCCCTTTGCCACAAATGCTCCTTGGTAATATCATATATCTTTAAAGTATAAAGATTTTATGAAAAAGGGGTGTGCGCCCTACCAAAAATAATGATTCCGTTCATCATTTCAGCGATGTAGTCCAAGATAGCAAACTCTCATTAGAGATCGATCAAAGCTTAATCGATCTGTGGCAATCAATTGATGGTGACTAGAAATGTCCAACAAGTTTTATGCCTTAAATTGAAGTAGTTTGATTAATCGAAATATTGACCAATCAATCGAACTAAACATTTTCTGACATTTTTATAACCGTTGCAAACTCTCTTTATAAAGGGCTTAAAAATTTTTGTCATTAAAATGTATTTTTGATAAGCTAAAAGCCTATGTGTTTCCTCACTCATATAATCTAATCCTAACATTTAAACTATTGAGTTCATGACATCCACCTCTTGATTTATCACTTTGGTATGAGCATTCCAAGCTTAAGTTGATTGTGGGCATGATCTCTCGGAGTTTATAGTGTTTAAACTTGTGTAAATCATTGTTTATAAAACCTAGAATCCCCCAATTTGATGAATCCACTCGTTGGAAACAATTAAGCCTTGATTTTAAGAGATTCATCACTACATTGTCCTCCCATTGTCCTCGTCACCTTGTTTGTGCATCAAATGCAAAGTGAATGATCGTATGAGTTGAAATATCTTGTAACATCCTGGATTTACACTGTTTTGGATTTCAAAAAATTCTTGATTTTTTTTTTTAATTAACTTATATTATCACTTACTGACCATTAGCACTCAATGTTAGCTTATACACGAGCGGTCCAGTCTGGTCACGATCAGACCGTGTGCAGGCCATCAAGTCAGATGATCGGTTTGTACTCGGCAACAACTTGTGCAAGCCGTGCAGCAGCCGAGGAAGGTCAAAAAAATCTAAAAATTTAAACAAGCATAGTTCTCACTGGGCTTGTGGTTCATCGTGGACTACGGACCCAGTGGACACCCAGAAATAAAATATTTATGTCATGTCAGCGACACTTGCCAATGCAACTCACCCAAGTCAAGAATAGAAATCTGGCATTATTTCAATGAAACTAAGATACCAGGCTTTTCAGCCATCGGATTTCTTCTAATTGATGGTGAAGGTCCAATGTATTTTCCTATGCCCATCCACAAAGTCTGGGACCAGATCGTGGAACGGTGACCGTTGATCGCAAATCGAACCCGTAAGATCAAACCTCATATCCAATCGCTTTTAAATTTTGCACGGCCCTTCATCGGGCCATGAATCACTTATTCTATAAGTTTCATGGCCAGAGGGCTATCAGAACCGCTCCAGTCACTGGAATGGACCCCACAGGGCCATTTAAAAATCAGAACTGTATGATCAAACCTCATACCCGTTCATTCGTTTATCCCTAAACTTTGCATAACCCCTCATCGGACCATGAGACACCTACACACCGAATTTGATGGCCGAATGGATGTTAGGGCCTCCCCAATACCAATAGAGAGTCCTAAAGGGCTATTTTGGGAAGTTGTTGAAACTTGAGGCTAAAGGGCCCAAGTTTAAGAAATAAACCTTAGCTTCTCTCATAACTCTCTCTTTCACTACAACCACCAAGGAGCAAAGAGAGAGCAAAAGAGTAAAGTAGAATAAAGAGAGTGTGAAGGTGAGCAAGGTGGACCCTAGATCGAGGTAGGGCCCAAGGAAATCAAACCCCACAACTCCCTACCTCGTCTCCAAGAGGAAATCTTCCTCCGCGACCGTCATTTCATTCCGTTGATTGCCTAGGTAAGATCCATCACCCATTTTTCTTGAAAACCTTGTGATGAGAAGGAGTTTACATGGGATTCTAACATGCAAATGGTTGCTTTAGGGATTCCGGTCGGCAGACCGACCTCAACGCCCTCATTCCTAGGTCATTTTTCAAGTCTCCAACGATTCATAGGTGCGGGCTATTATCCTTAGGTGGCCTAGCACCAGTTATAGTATGAGTCTAATGATTTTGTTTGCTCGGTTGTTGTATTGGAGAATCTAGAGAAACCCTAGGAATTGTAAGTTTGTTGAAATCGTATGGAATTGCATGATTAGTTCTCATCTTGATGTTGATTTTGTCTCTCACATGATTTAGTACATGGATGATCATATGCTCTTGTTTGTTGATTTTCTCATATGGTGTTGCTTCATAGTAGATAAGAGTTATTACTCTTGTGCATTGATTCCTTGGGATGTAGGAAGTGCTTAACTTCCTCACTAACCCACACAACTTACATGCACCTTATTCGTGATAACTTAATATGTTTGTTAGAAATATTTGCATCGTACGTTGTGATGTATGTAAACATGATACTATTATGCTAGTTGATAATCTTGATGGTTGGCATGCTATGAATCAACATTGAACCCTTGGGATGGTCGGGAACATGAGGAGAGACGGTAGTCCCATCGGTAGGACTATGCTAGGGCTAAACCTGTGGATTTGGGCGGGTGTGTACGGGCGGTAGTAGTTCGACTACATGAGTCCCTTGTACCTGATGTCGCTGGTCGCGTGCTCGCCTGACTCGCGCGGTCTAACCTACTTACTGACCAGCCCCGTTTGTTAACCATGTTTGCTTACATATGTATGGAACCTAGAACACTCTACCACTGTTGCAGCCTATCGATAACCACTTGAAGCTTATCCACTGCCTCGTGAGTTGGGCATGGTGGAATGAGACAATGTGTCCAAGTTGTCGGCCTGCGCTGGGGCGACGAGCCTCCCTGTAGTGACTGAGAGCGATCCCAGTTCTCAGCACTCCTCATGTGCTTGAAGTCGGGGATGAAGAACCCGACGGGATCACGGATCGTGGTGCCCTGGCCTCGCACGTTGAGGGGTCTTGGGTATCACAACCTGTTGAGGGCATTGATACATGGGGTGTATCAATTTTTCCAACCTACTGGATGAATGAAATTAACTAAGAACTTGGATAACATTATCATCGCATCGCATTAGCTACGTTGGCGACTCGGCAGTTGAGGTCGCTCTAAGGGAGTGTTGGTCATACGCGATCATTTGATGGAGTCGCTCGAGGGAGCGTTGTGGTGAGGGCATGCATCATATCATTCATCATGCATACGTATTAATAAGATTAGTTTAATAACTGTGAATGTTTGCTTTTCATTAAATTCTTAATATAATTGATGCTTGTTACAACTTAAGACCAATAGCACCCACTGAGTTGATCACTCACTCCCACTCTGGGACGGTGTTTTAAAACACCAACCACTCTCCCGTAAATGTAAGAGATGCAGATTTCGAGGAGCTTGGCGCTGCGCGCCACGAGGAGGAGGTCGAGTTCTCCTACTTCCAGTTGATGAGTGGGTCTTCACCGACTCAGTAGATGGGGTGTTGGACCGCTGAGTAGTGGACTCAGCTTTATTCTTTTGCGCATACTATTCTTTTTGGTGATTTTGTTGGGTAACGCTTGTGCGACTCATTATACATTCTTTTGGACTTGTATATATACTTGATATTTTTTATTTCAGTAGACTTGTGTGTTTGTGCTTCATGTTTTAGGAAATTTCAGGTTACACATTTAAACTTAATTTAAGCGCATATTAATGAAAACTGGTTATAAGTGACCCCGGAAACTCCTGAGTCGAGTGTATGCACGACCTCCGATTTTCAGGGCGTTACATATCTACATCAACAATCATAGAAGCATTTTAAAAGCTGATTGAATCACACGAAAGCATCAATCAAACATATTAAGCAAGACACATTAACGGGTTCAATCCAACAAGTTGTCAATTTATAATTTACATACTTTTTTCTTATGTATGATTGAGTATAGAATTTGTGACCCAAACTCAAATGGTGTGCATGCCCAAATTTACCGTACACGAGTACGTACGTACTAGTCTCTATAGGAGCCTCTATCATAAGCAAAATGTATGTCATTAGATCAGGCTTGAGAATATTATTTAGCTTGTGTAAAGCCATTATAAGTAATTGTGTAGGTCATAAAAGTTAGGGATAAACTTATTGAGAACTCGTAAGATAGTAAAATTCAATACATTCGAGGAAAGTGCATATGATGGGAATGAAATAAACAAGTAGCTGAACCACAATACATCATTATGTCTGAGATCATTAATATTTGCAATTTTTTTTTTCATTTTTATATGTTTTATTAGTTGAATCATATGAATGGTTGAATTAAACTCAATCTCATAAACTTTAATTATAAGCACACATGATATCACTATCTCTATCACATAGATTAGTTGTAGTAATTATAGTTTATGAGATTTGGAACCTTATACCTTAATTGTTCATAATTGGTAATTATTTTAATTAGACAATAAATTTTAAATAGTTATATTCATGACCCCCTCTTAGCTCTTAGCTATAATTATAAGATCTACCAAGTCTTTGCATGCTGTGGTAGACAATACACACAATTTCAAAGATCTCCCATTTTAAACGAATTGTGAGAAGCAACCTTATCAAGCATATATAGATCTATGAGAAAATCCTTACATTAGTGGGTTTTTTTATAGACATGCTGGCTATACTTATTTGGTCACATATTACATGAATCAGAGCTACGTGATATTAGATGCTTCATTCTTTAAAATGCACGCATACAGTTCAGTGCCACTACATTTATGACAATAGACATATCACTTATAGAAAATAAGCAAAAAATATCGTTAAGCATGAGTATGATTTTGTCATTATTAAACACGTAATGGCAACACGTGGTGACATCTTATTAGTAATGTAGGTGTCCAAAAAGGGCAGCAACAATAGTTAATTCATATTAAACTGCGTAGATGGTGAGACCCTTTATAACTTAGTCACAATAATAAGATCAACTTAGTTGAAGACTCCTAACATATGATTCTTGTGCACATGCTTTTTGTTGAATGCTTTTTATTCCAACCATCAAACAAGTGACCATTAATATAACCTTATATATTAAAAAAATTGAACATTTCTCTTTTGTTGATGGTGTATCTAAACTTGTGTCTATTATTTGGAAGGTTCAATTCAAGCTTCATAGGTGCCATGTATGTAATTTCTCAGTACATGCATATCATCTCCCAAATTCTACCAGACTATTGTGGTTACCTAAATTTATTAAATTGAATTTAATGGTGAAGAGGTAGGAAGTTGGTTGATCTAAGAGTAGATTTGGGGACCATTTTAAGAAGTTTAATGACACCCATGCATGAGGTCACAACTCCTAGACTTCCTGACTAATCAATGGCTTGCCACGTGACAAACATGTGTGAGATCTAAACTGATCATTAGGTGGGCCACACCTTTGATGGGCTGTGCTGCAGAATTGATACGAATCGGATGATCCTAATCACTTATTTGGAGGGCGTTTTATTGAAGAGTAAACAGATGTTGTACGAGAAGTTACCAAGAGTTTCTTTCACCATTCTTCTTTTCCCTCCAATTTTAAGCTTGGGTGCTTTGACCATTTGGATCTTGGGATGTGGCCGGACAAGAAAGGCCCACGTAATGATCAACATAGAACGTTATCAATGGTCAGAAAATGAATGGCCCAGAATTACTGTTCGTAAGGCACAATTCGAGATCTGGGTACTCTGACCATGTGAATATTGGGATGTGGCCAAGTAAGTCTAGGCCCACATGATGATCAATGGTCAGGAAAATGAACGGCCCGTATTAATTGTATTGTAAAAGGTTTGATCATCCATCCGAACTAACTTGTAAGGCGCATTGAGTGAGAGACAGATTGTGATAGTTTGTGTTTGGTTGCACCAAACGTCATGAAATTTCATGACACGTACGCACCCTCAATCGATTCTTATGAAAGTCGACCAGTGGGTTTCGTTCAATTTAACTGCCCAATAAATGTTTGTTAATCTGATATTCAGATACCAAAACAAAGGTAAAATATGGTTGATGATGCATTTAATACGGTACACATGTTTAAATGCCAGCGTATCATCCATCACATGATACCAGAGCATCAAAGCCTCTCCCGGAGGCCAGTACCCAAGGAAACTGGAAGTTCCCGTATCGGAAGCTATGGGGCCCACCATGATATCTGTGAGAAATCACTCTGTTAATTTGTTTTCCAAGCTTGCATTGTTGCAGAAGCCCAAAAATGAAGCAGATTCAAATCTCAGGCGGACCACGCGATATAAGAAACTGTGGATTGAAATCTCACCATTGAAACATTCTAGGACCATAAAAGTTTTGGATCCGGCTAATATTTGCTTTTTCAGTTCATCCCAGTAGTAATAACCTCATGAACGGTTTGGATTTCATATACACACCATGGTGGGCTCCATGAAGGTTTCGATGATGGCCGTTTCCATTCTAACTATTTCCTTTTGTGTGGCTCACTTTAACTTTGGATCTATCTAAAAATTTACCTTCCATCCTATCCTTAGATTGAAAAACTGATGAACGGAGTGGATTTCTCACGAACATCGTGGTGGCCCCATATATCTTTGTCGAGGCTGGCGCGATGTACAGGTGTTCCGCGAGATCTGCCAAGTGTCAACCAGGCCACCGCCTAACGTGTCGTGACGTTGTTTGACACGTGTGCCTCAACTACCATGCTTGCTGCCACGTGTCCTCCCTCGTGCCATTATAAGCAGAACAACGACCATTCTCCTTCCGTCCGTTACAGAAAATCGGCGAGGAAATGGAACATGGCGAGGAACTGAAGACAAGAAGTGACCCCAAAGTCGAGATTCTGGTCAGTTGAGTTCTCTCCCTCTTAAGCCTTTATGTGCTAACATGGTATACATGTGAAATATCGCAGCCGTCCATTAGGTGGGCCATTCCTTGTGAATATGGTGGACCAAAATCGGGCCACTCATTTCGAAGGCCATTTTTGCAAAATAAATAGATGGATAAGACAATATTTTCTAGCCGTTGGCTTGTTATATAAGTCAGGACCCGCCTGATAAGTAAACCTGCCGGATTTTTGGCTTGGAGAATCTTCAAAATGGGGCCCATGTGATGGACTGCTTATATATGACACGTGCGCTGTCGTGTAGGCATAGATGGCTGGACGTGCGCCAGCTCTTCTATGATACTCAGGCATCCTGCGACGCTTGATACGCAAGCACTTATAAATAGTAGAAGTGGCATACATTAACTCAAGTAAATTTATTAGACTGTGCCTCTTAAATCACAGCCCAAAATCAGATTTATTGGAGAATCCTGGCCTTTGGTTGGTGGACGGTTGTTGTTGAAATACGACCATTGGATATTTTCATTGTCAAACCGTCTCATGAATGGACATTAATGGAGTACCGACGGGATTTGATTGGACGACATAAGAAGATTGGTTGAATGACCATGTTTTAAATATGTTTTCCCCATCTCCTACAACGGCTCTAGGACTTTGTCCAATCAAATCCCCACATGTTACCTATACCGACATCGATACAGCTGGGCAGCATTCAATCTCTCTATAAAAATGTATGTGTTTTACCTATTACATTCATCTATTTTGCCATGCATGATTCCAAAAATGAAGTAGATCCAAAGGTTAGGTGGAATATGCAGTAGGAAACAGTAATGATTGAATGCTCACCATTAAAACTTGCATTGAAACTTTCTTGAAGGCTAAAAGAGTTCTAGATAAAGGTTGTTTTTTTTTTTTTTTTTTCATGTATGGGTGACCCAATAACGGGTTGGATGGAAAGTAACCTAGGAAGTTATTAATGGTGAGCATTCAATCACCACGAGTTTCGTGGATTTCGTGTCGCAAGTCCTTTCGCAATTGGGATGCGAAAGGAGTTTCGCGGATTTTGTGACGCAAGTCCTTTATCTACCATGCGCAGCATTCTTGCGCAGGAACTTCCTGCGAAAGGCTTTCGCAGGAAATCCGCGTCCAGTGTGAACCAGGCCACCGCCTAACGTGTCGTGACGTTGTTTGACACGTGTGCCTCAACTACCATGCTTGCTGCCACGTGTCCTCCCTCGTGCCATTATAAGCAGAACAACGACCATTCTCCTTCCGTCCGTTACAGAAAATCGGCGAGGAAATGGAACATGGCGAGGAACTGAAGACAAGAAGTGACCCCAAAGTCGAGATTCTGGTCCGTTGAGTTCTCTCCCTCTTAAGCCTTTATGTGCTAACATGGTATACATGTGAAATATCGCAGCCGTCCATTAGGTGGGCCATTCCTTGTGAATATGGTGGACCAAAATCGGGCCACTCATTTCGAAGGCCATTTTTGCAAAATAAATAGATGGATAAGACAATATTTTCTAGCCGTTGGCTTGTTTTATAAGTCAGGACCCGCCTGATAAGTAAACCTGCCGGATTTTTGGCTTGGAGAATCTTCAAAATGGGGCCCATGTGATGGACTGCTTATATATGACACGTGCGCTGTCGTGTAGGCATAGATGGCTGGACGTGCGCCAGCTCTTCTATGATACTCAGTCATCCTGCGACGCTTGATACGCAAGCACTTATAAATAGTAGAAGTGGCATACATTAACTCAAGTAAATTTATTAGACTGTGCCTCTTATATCACAGCCCAAAATCAGATTTATTGGAGAATCCTGGCCTTTGGTTGGTGGACGGTTGTTGTTGAAATACGACCATTGGATATTTTCATTGTCAAACCGTCTCATGAATGGACATTAATGGAGTACTGACGGGATTTGATTGGACGACATAAGAAGATTGGTTAAATGAGCAAGTTTTAAATATGTTTTCCCCATCTCCTACAACGGCTCTAGGACTTTGTCCAATCAAATCCCAACATGTTACCTATACCGACATCGGTACAGCTAGGCAGCATTCAATCTCTCTATAAAAATGTATGTGTTTTATCTATTACATTCATCTATTTTGCCATGCATGATTCCAAAAATGAAGTAGATCCAAAGGTTAGGTGGAATATGCAGTAGGAAACAGTAACGATTGAATGCTCACCGTTAAAACTTGCATTGAAACTTTCTTGAATGCTAAAAGAGTTCTAGATAAAGTTTTTTTTTTTTTTTTTTTGTTCTTGTTAGCTTGTTAGTACATCCCACTGTCAGTTCACACTTCACTGTTAGCCACCCCCACTAGGGATCGATGTCAAGACCTCAGGTTGAAATGAAGTATCTTTCGCTCAATCTACCACCTAGATCAAGTTGATATTTGTTTTTTTTTTCATGTATGGGTGACCTAATAACGGGTTGGATGGAAAGTAACCTAGGAAGTTATTAATGGTGAGCATTCAATCACCACTATCTCTTGTGGTGGGGTCCACCTGAGATTTGTGTTGCCAGATGTCTTAAATCTGAGTCCTTTCGCAACTGGGATGCGGAAAAGAGTTTCGTGGATTTCGTGTCGCAAGTCCTTTCACAACTGGGATGCGAAAGGAGTTTCGCGAATTTTGTGACGCAAGTCCTTTCGCAACTCGGATACGAAAGGAAAGTTGCCAAAACTATAAATTGGGGTCCCTAGGGCTATTCTAAGATGATTTCCAAGACTTCCTAAAGGTATTCTAAAGGGTTCTAGGGTTATCAAAGGGTGTAGCAAGGGTGAGATTCGAGGTTGTTCGAATCGGGTAAGTCCTTTCTCTTTGTAATTGATGCTTTCATAGTAGTGATCTGTCGCTTTGTGCCGTGGTTTTTTCCCGCAAGGGTTTTCCACGTTAAATCTGTGTGTTCTCTTTTCTTGTGTGTGTGCTTAGTGCCATTGGATTGCTATCCTAGATCTAGATCTGTGTGATTCCACAGGCCAAAAATCCCAACAATTTAGATCTACCTCATTTTTGGGCTGTTTCTCTAATACAAGCTTGCAAACTGGATGAACATAATGGATAAAACACATACATCATGGCGGGTCACAGAGCTTTTCCAGCACCGAACGGTACCAGCCCTTTGTACTAGAGAGGTCACTACTGAATTTGAATCTCAAAAAAGAGAAACTATTCACTGTGGGTCCTACACTTTGCATACATGTGACACCTTTTCAACTGACACTTGAGGAGATGTGTAAGCAAACAAATATTTACTTTTTACTGTGGATCGTAGCCTCTTTTTAATTGGCACCAAAGGGAGTGCATGCGCTGCTACATGTTGGATTCAAACATCCCATTTTACTTGACTCAGTGCATGCTAAGTATCCAAATTTGAAGTAATTTCTAAGTGCACGCATCACCCATCACAGACTACTATAATCAACCTGACCCGGGCAAGTTGCAGCTTGACTCGGGGTAGATGAGTCAGATCGGATTGCCAAGTCTTATTAATCATGAGTTCTTATTATTCTTCCTTAGTGTTTGGAGGGATGGTTTGGCAAATTCCATTTTTTCATTGCTTAAATTAACACCCATTTGGTTGATATTCAATGCTTTCTTTGCAAATTTTAGTAATACAATACTGCAAAGTTCCATTTTACCACAAAAAGTATAAATAGCTGCATCATTGATGTAAATGTATGCATTTCTTGAAACATGTAGGAAAGGGGAGAAATATTCTTCTTTTATAGGCCCAAGGTTGGCAAAGAAGAAGCACATGGTGTGGACGATGTTCAAAGGTTGTACATTGTCCTACGGGCGGAATCTGGTGAGAGGACAGTTGAAGAAAAGCAATCTTCGAATTCTGGCAAGAAGGGTGCGTTGCGATCTTCTAACAAAGGAGTTGACGAAAGTGGCCATGGGAGTGAGGTAGGGTTGTCACATGAAAATCTAATCATTTATCAATGTCATGATGCATAGAAGTTCGATCTGGCTCCATGGCTTGGTGGTAGATAGACTCTATTTCAACATTGAGATCATGGGTGTGTCTGGGTATAAAAAAAAATACATGGAAGTCATGTGTACGTCCCTCCTCATGGTACAAGTGACGTATATATGGTGATCATCTTGTGAGATTTTCATATTTTGATGTTTTTCTCCGAATATAGTATTTTAAAATATTCATTGGAAATTGGTAAATAATTTTTAAAATACAAATATTTGGTTATAAAATGAATTATTATAATTTCTAGACCTTTTCAAGTTAAAATGGATCAATAATTAATTTTGAAAATCTCACAATACTATGGCAGTATATATTTTCAAAGTCTTAGCTATATGTTCAATGGTGGGTGTTGTCCAATTAATACTTCTTTGGGCCCATAGACAGTTCACCCACTTGGTTAACGGTCTCGAATACTATGAGGTACCCTGGCACAAAAATCAGGGCAGTTCGCTAGCAAAGCGAGCCACACATATGTTATATGTGGACCATTAATATTTTTATTTTTCACTTCATTTCATTCTTGTTGTGTGCGAATGCAGATCGGTTATGTTTGTAATATCTTCTTGCTGGTGATGATGACTGTAGGAAGTGAATATTGAGAAGCAACCCCTACTCCGGTTCATCGTGATGGGCCGCAAGAGCCTTCCGGATCTGAGCAAGAGAAGGCAGCCTTATTGGGGATTTGTAGAGATGGTCACTACAAACATTGAGGATGTGAAGACTGCTCTGAAAGGAGGTACTACTGATTGCTTGTTGTTAGGCTGTCATTGTTGTTTCTAACTAAAATTATAGTTGCTGCAATTAGATTTTACTGTTATATTTTGCTGCATGTGTAATCCAAATGCACTTCCTGACTCATGGTTTGATGTATTGTTCATGGATGATATGGTTGTATCAGCCCAAAATAGCCTCTTTAAAAAAAAATAAAAAATTATAACGCATGCGCACACACCCCCACACAGTCGCGCCGTAGTGGGATTTCACCACCCATGGATACTTGATCCCTTGACTGGGTGTTGAAACTCCTGAGAGTCTACCACTGGAGCAAGAGTAAGGATCCGAAATAGCCTGATAAAGGGCCAAAATAGCATGATGAAGGGCCAATATGGCCCAGATTAGTAGTGAATGATTCTTTATGGAAAGGCCAATCTGCAACGATGTCATGACTGAATTCCAAGAGTGCGGTTAGGCACTCTTTGAAAACAAGTAATGAGTGCAACTTGGTTCCCAAAGCTGACCTCAAGAGGACCCAACCCACAACCAGACCAGATGTGATTTCCAACCTGAAGTGTCCAATTTAAATCCAACCCAAAGTTAACTTGACCTGAATTTGCTGAACCCAAATCAAACCTGAATTTGAATTGGGTTCGGGTTGGAAACTGGGTTTGAGTTTTCCAACCTAAACCCAACACAAGTTATGGGTGCAACTCGGTTCCCCAGGCCAACCTTAAAAGGACCTAACCCACAACCAGAGCAGACCCGATTTCCTACCCGAAGTGTCCAATTCGAATCTAACCCGAAGTTAACCTGACATGAATCCAACCTGAATTCAAATTGGGTTCAGGTTGGAAACTGGGTTTGAGTTTTCCAACCCAAACCCAACACAAGTTACAGGTGAAACTCGGTTCCCCAAGCCGACCTCAAGAGAACCAAACCAGACCCAAAATTCCAACTTGAAGTGTCTAATTCAATTCCAACCCTTACTGATCCGAATTTGCTCAACGCGAATCGAACCTGAATTCAAATCCGGTCAGGGTTCGGGTTTTCCAACCCAAACCCAATACAAGTTACAGGTGCAACTCAGTTCCCCAAGCCAACCTCGAGAGAACCAAACCAATACCAAAACCAGACCAGACCCAAATTCCAACCCGAGGTGTCCAATTCAAATCTCAAAGTTAACATGATCTGAATTTGCTCAATGCGAATCCAACCTGAATTCAAATCAGGCCTGGGTTGGAAAACTGGGTTCGAGTTTTCCAACCCAAATCCAACACTAGTTACGGGTGCAACTCGGTTCCGCAAGCCGACCTCAAGAGGATCCAACCCATGACCAAACCAGACCCAATTTCCAATCTGAAGTTAACCTGACCTGCCCAAATCCAACCTGAATTCAAATCCGGTTTGGGTTGGAAACTGAGTTCAAGTTTTCCAACCCAAACCCAACACAAGTTGCATCCCCCCAAGCCAACCTCAAGAGGACCCAACCCACAATCAGACCAGACCCAATATCTAAACTGAAGTGTCCAATTCAAATCCAACCTGAAGACCCAAAGTTAACCTGACCCAAATTTGCTCAACTCGAATCCAACCCGAATTTAAATTGGGTTCAAGTTGGAAACTGGGTTGAGTTTTCCAACGCCGACCCAACATGAGGGCTATTACAACCTGACCTAACCTGAGTCCAATTGGGTTGGATGAATAGTTTTTAGACTCATCTAGGCTACCTGGATGGATTAGTCCAGTTTCTTGGAAGGAGGCCTTCTTCACCCTCTACCTAAGCCTAGCAGGAAAGGTCCAAAGCCAATCCCAGGAAACAGTAAAAGCTTCATAGGGTCTGGGTTTTTGTAATAAGAGACGACGACTATGAGTTTTAGTTGAATAGTGAATCCAAATGCAATCTAAATTCCACACATTTGAGTTCCAAACGTATTTTTTCTAACGTTGATGCAGCTGAATATGACACTGTGACTCGAGGCCATAGGCACAAACCCCCGGCACGAGCGCTTGCGGAAGGCGTTTATCGGATCTTGAGGCACAATTCTGGTAGAAAAGTACACACCCATCTGATCTACAAGCTAGAATTCCCTCCAGAAGACATTGAAAATGGGCCGCAGGAGGCATTCAACATTGAACGGGAGGGCTCGTTCCTCATACAAATAAAGAACCCAGATCAACGGACCACCTCATCACGCTTCAGCGGTCTCCAGAGCAAGCGCAAGGCTGTCATCCCTGCTCACCTCCAAGGCCAATTCGGGCAGCATCGGTACTCGCTGGCAGACCCGCCGGACTTCTTGAATTACGAAGGCTGTGAGTTTTTGCTCATATCAGCATCCGATGACATCGAAGAGGAGTTGGGTCTGGATATCAAGACCGAAGAATGTTCCGACGCTGCTTGTTCGGATCTAATACAGATGTTCGGCGAGATGGTGCCGACTGCACCGCTGCTCAGGGGTACATGGGTGTAGGTGGAGGTTTGTGGCATGTGTGGGCCACTTGTGCATGTTATCAAAAGTACCTTGTTTGCTTTTGCAATGGACTCAAAAGGTTGGTGTAAGTTGATAGCTTGAGACTCTCTTCATGTAAGAAAATAGCTTCTACTTGTTTTTGAAATGGATTGGAAGGAAAGGTTTTTATGTAAGTTGATAGCTTGAGACTCTCTTCCATGTAAGAAAATAGCTTCTACTTGTTTTTGCAATGGACTGAAAGGAAAGGTTTGTGTAAGTTGATAGCTTGAGACTCTCTTCTATGTAAGAAAATTGCTTCTACTTGTTTTTGGAATGGACTGAAAGGAAAGGTTTGTGTAAGTTGATAGCTTGAGACTCTTCCATGTAAGAAAATAGCTTTTACTTGTTTTTGCAATGGAGTAAAAGGAAAGGTTTGTGTAAGTTGATAGCTTGAGACTCTTTCATGTAAGAAAATAGCTTTTACTTGTTTTTGCAATGGAGTAAAAGGAAAGGTTTGTGTTAAGTTGATAGCTTGAGACACTCTCTTCCATATAAGAAATTAGCTTCTACTTGTTTTTGCAATGGAATGAAAGAAAGGTTAGTGTAAGTTGATAGCTTGAGACTCTCTTCCCTGTAAAAAAATGGCTTCTACTTGTTTTTGCAATGGACTGAAAGGAAATGTTTGTGTAAGTTGATAACTTGAGACTCTCTTCCATGCAAGAAATTAACTTCTACTTGTTTTTGCAATGGACTAAAAGGAAATGTTTTTGTAAGTTGATAGCTTGAGACTCTCTTCCATGTAAGAAAATAGCTTCTACTTGTCTTTGCAATGGACTGAAAGGAAAGGCTTGTGTAAGTGGATAGATTGAGACTCTCTTTCATGTAAGAAAATAACTTCTACTTGTTTTTGTAATGGACTGAAAGGAAAGGCTTGTGTAAGTGGATAGCTTGATACTCCCTTCTATCTAAGAAAATAGCTTCTACTTGTTTTTGCAATGGACTGAAAGGAAAGGTTTGTGTAAGTTGATAGCTTGAGACTCTTCCATGTAAGAAAATAGCTTCTACTTGTCTTTGCAATGGACTGAAAGAAAAGGTTTGGGTAAGTTGATAACTTGAGACTCTCTTTCATGTAAGAAAATAGCTTCTACTTGTTTTTGCAATGGACTGAAAGGAAAGGCTTGTGTAAGTTGATAGCTTGAGACTCTCTTCCATGTAAGAAAATAGCTTCTACCTGTTTTTGCAATGGACTGAAAGGAAAGGTTTGTGTAAGTTGATAAGTCGACTCTTTTTTATGTGCTTGTTAATGAACTAGAAGGTTTGTGTGAGTTGATAGCATGAGTCTGTTTTCCATGTGAGAAATTAAATAGCTTGTGCTTGTCTATTTATATGGGTGTTTGGCCTTTGCTCTACTATTGACACCATGCTGAGATTTTGGTCCTCTTATTAAGAACTCAACCAATATGCAAAAGCCTTAAGACTGATGGAATGCATCAGCTAGGCTTTGCTACTCTTTAAACCGTTGGGATCATAACATTCTACGGCCCACTCTATGGTAGCATTTATTTTGGTTTCTTTTTCAAAGCATGGTAGTTGCACTCTAATTATCTATATAGCTTTTTCCACTAGCCTTTTCAAGTAGTCTTTTCCACACCGTGATGATTTTTGCTGGAACATGGTGGAGTTTGATGGAATGTATCAAACTAGGCTTTTTAAAATTGTTGGTATGTAACAAACATGGTATGGATGGTCTAGATCGTCCGAATGGCTGACCAGCCATGGATGAGGTATGACACATGAGTAGAGCTAGGCACGAGACGACTAGACTTGGAAAACTCGACTTGTCCGACTCGTTCAAACCCGACTCGATATGAAAGGAGTGGGTGAGTCAATCTGAATTGAGTAGACTTCGTCCAATCCGAACTCAAACCGAGTCGAGTCTGGGTCACCCAGTAACTTGACTCGACCCGGTCGAAAATCCAACTCATTATTGACTTGACTCGATCCATAACCCGACTTGTATATATATACCCGACTTGTATATATATATGTGTGTGTGTGTGTGTGTGTGTGTGTGTATAGCTCATGTACGAATAGAGCTGGGCAGAATCTTACTCGATCTGAACCGAACCGAAGGCCTGGATCGGTGCGGTTTGAGTAGGACCACTCAGATCCAATCATACATTGGATCGTGGTCAATCCGAACCGATCCAATCCTAAATTCGTTCCAATTCAGCCGGGTACTATATAAGTAATACTTTTTATTTTCAATTTTTTTACTACCCGCCTCACCCAAACTAAGCCCTAATCCCTTCCTTATCTTTCTCTACCTGAACGGCACCGCAACCACCCATCTCTCCTCCTTTTTTTTCCTCTTTCTCTCCCCTCATTCTTTCTCTCCTCCTTTCTCTCATTCTTTCCCACCTCTCCTTCTTTCTCTCCCTCATTCAGCCCAGTCCAAATCGAATGGATAGACTCAACTCGATCCGACTTAATTCGGTTTCCCTGACCAAATCGGACTCGGTTCGGGTCAGGCCTACAAGGATTCGGGTTAGATCGAATCAGCCCTGCTGGACTCGGTCCGGATCGAATTGAGTTCGAGTCAAGTTCTTGGAAAAATCAAATCAAGTTGAGTTGGACCCAATTTGGTCAGACTCGACTCGATGCCCACCATAATATGACGAGTTGCTCAGGCTGAAAAAAAAAACTCACGTGAGCTACTTCCACGCGAATTTATAGGTTTTAGCCATGATTCTACATTATCTAATGGAGTGGTCCACATGAGCGTTGGATTGGGATGATATTTGTTACTTACGTTGAAAACGAGGTGGAAAAACTCGTGGACGGAGTGGATTTCAGACAGACACAACATTGGATCCCATGGAGATCGGGTGTTGCACCGGCTTTCTACGCCAGGTGTCGCAGAGGTTATGGTCATTGGTCATTGCCTTGTTCAAGGGGCAACCACGCTAGCATGACTCGCATTGGAATGAATTCAAGTGCGCGCCAACCGCTAACAAAGAGCCACGTAGTAAGATCTTATCCGTCCATCAGGTGTGCTGATTCATTTTTATTATTGGCTTAAAAAATCTATACAATCAGAATCTTCTGTGGGCCACAAAATAGGGAACAGTAAGGATGGGGATGTGCACTATCAGTTGTGCGTGGGGCCCAAAGTGGTTATCCACACCAACCAATCCGGTCACATGATCCTTCCTTACCATGCTGAAGAGGAAGTCCAAAAATAAAGCTATTCAAAAGCTCAGGTGGGCCACAAAACGTGGATTTATATGCGTTACTCATGGTTGAACACATTTTTCTGTAGTGTGGTCCATACGAGTTATTGATAGGTCTGGTTTTTTGCATCAAGGCTAATGAAGAGGTGGTTCATCTGATGGACGGTGTGGATTGCATGAACATAAAGTATTCAATATAACGTTAGCTGTGGCACGCCCCAAGAGGCCAGAACACCTACCTGTTTTGCTAGTTTACACGCGTGCAAGAAAGCTAATGTACACGCAGCACATGTGCGACAATGGAAATATAGATCGAAGATCCAATCCATCCGTTAGAACGGAAAAACTATTTAATATCAATCCATTGGTCAGATGGGCCACAAGTTTTAGGAAAATGTACGGCTTTAATAAGTGCCTGAATTCCAATCCATCCACCTGTTTCCAATGTTGTGGCCCACATTAATTGTAAAATGATTTATTTTAGGAGAATCATATACAATTTCGGACCAACCTGATGGATAGATTGGATCTCGCACTTATTTCACATGCTGGCACGTGGCAGTGTACACGAGCTTTTTTTTACACGCGTATTCACCTAGCAAAGCTTTACGCTATAAAAACCCTTCAGCTTTTTTTCTCCATCTTCTGCTCTCCCTCTTTCTCCTCCTGCAAGTAAAGAGAAGAAAATCACGAACAGAAACCCATTTCTAGGGTTAGGGTTTCATTTTCCTCATTCTCGATCCTCTACCTACCATGGATCTCGATATGAACGCACCACATTCCATGGGAACGACGATTATTGGAGTAACCTATGATGGCGGCGTTGTTCTCGGTGCCGATTCCAGAACAAGCACAGGCAAGTTTATTTCTCTTTCTCTATCTAGTTTCCTTTCTGTTTTCTTTTCTTGATTTTGTTTTTTTTTTTTTTTTCTGGTTTTCTTTGTATCAGATTCGTAGATCTTTTGTTTTATGTTTTCTGCAACTACTGTTTGTGCTATGTGTAGATTCTATGCCTTTCTTCTTTGGAATTTGATTCTTAGACCCAACTCTCTTGACAGATGGACCCTTCCCTTTCTGCATTCGATAATAAATTTGTGCTAGCGGAAGTCTAGAAAAGGTTGTATGCGGTGTTTGTGACTGATATTGTCTACTCTTGATGTTGTCAGGGATGTATGTTGCTAATCGCGCATCGGACAAGATCACGAAGCTGACAGATAATGTTTATGTCTGCCGATCGGGATCGGTACTGCCCGTTTCTCCCTTTCACACACTGTTGAGTTTGTCGGATCAGTTATTTTGGAAACATTACAGTTCAGATGACCTTTTCGATGACTCGAACTCTTCATGTGGTGGGCCTCAATCTCGGGATGTAACCATGCCCATAAACATCTCGATCCGAGCTTTGCAAATGGATATGGCCAATGATCCACATTTAATGGGAAAGGCCTACCATTTATATGGTCTTTATCATTGGATCGGGGTGAATGGTCTTAATTGCCGAGGTGTTGGCTGCCCTCTTTGCACTTTGTGGTTATTAGGACAAGAAAAATGTGTTGTTTTGCTTTGCAGTGCATTGTATGGCATCATTTCAATTTCATTGCTTGAATGCTGTAGCTTGCATCAAGGCATTGCCTTTTTTCTAATGGTAGCCTTGGTTTTGACCTCATACACTCATTTCAAAAATGTAGTACAAAATTTTTGGATGTGTACGCGTATTGCAATGGAAGATCTCTATTTATCACTTAAAGTGGCTAAATTGCATTTCACAGAATTGGGTATAATCTTGGGAAGAGAATGTGATTGTGAATTTGTTTCTCCTTGCATTGGCCTGGCAAGTGGCAATGAGTATGTGCCAATTTTTTTTTTTTTTTTGGTTCTATATTTTTGTGGGTTGGTTTTGAATGTTATCTGTATTTGTTGTTGGTTCAATTTCTATGATCTACTTGGGTCATGGTGTTTGAGCCCATAAGTTGTATCAAGGGTTGCTGACTTGAGACTCGGACTCAACTCAGTCGACCTATGAAACTTGACTAAGGTGGGTCAAGATGGTGTCGGTCGAGTCATTTTTTTTTCCAATTAAAATAATTTTTTAATTATAGAAAATTTTATAAATATAAAAAACTTAATTACTCGAATAATTTACAAGTCAAGCATAATTAACCACAGAATTTCAAATACTGAAATTCACATCATGATTCATGGGGTATGGGTGAAGAAGAATACAAAGATGCTTAAAAAAACATACTAAAATGCTTTAACTTTGGAAACTTGCCACCATTGTTGTGGAGCTGTGGGAAAGAGCTGATTGCGAAGAGTCGATACGAGGAGCACTGAGCACCGGACATGCAAGGGAGGCATGAGATGGGAGAGTGGGAGAGGGGGATATAGGAGGGATTCTAGTATCTCCCATTAAAAAACCATTTTCATAATAAACACAATAACTGAGTCCATCACTAATTCAGCGGTTTAACTAGCCTGAGCACGAGTTGACTCATTCAACTCGCCGAGTTACGTTCGACAAAGGCCATGTGAAATGCCACAACTTGCCCTAGTTTTCTCACCTGGACAAATCAGAGTCATTGCAAAACTTGGGAATGCTTGGCTGATTGTGATTTGTGCACCGATTTTATCTTCTTCCGATTTGACCTGGTAGGGGTTCAAAATTGAGTGGACTTGAGCGAGTTGACCAATCTTGATGTGTATATGATTATTACCTTCACATTGAACTATCTTATTTACTTGCTAAGGCACAGTTTGAATCGTTTGTTTGATAAGCAAAGTCAAAGAAATGTCCTAATTCTTGGTGGGGCGCTCAATATGTGTGCTTGCTGTAAATATGGACAAAGAGTTATCGGGCGCTTTAGGTGGGCATACTGTGAATATTTGGATGCTCATAAAGGAATCCCATATATAACAGACAAAAACTCTTATTCTTATTATTATTTTCTTTATATGATTTGTCTTTGATTCTCTCAGCATATAACCTTACTGTTGGCCCACTACTGTCGACGTATAAATATAAATTTTTTCCAATTAAAATAAATTTTTAATTATAGAAAATACGTATAAATATAAAAAACTTAATTACTCAAAGAATTTACAAGTCAAGCATAATTAACCACAAAATTTCAAATACTGAAAATCACATCATGATTCATGGGGTATGGGTGAAGAAGAATACAAAGATGCTTAAAAAAAAAAAAACTAAAATGCTTTAACTTTGGAAACTTGCCACTGTTGTTGTGGAGCTGTGGGAAAGAGCCGATTGCCAAGATTCGATACTAGGAGCACTGAGACTGGACATGCGAGAGAGGCGTGAGATGGGAGAGTGGGAGGGGGATATAGGAGGGATTCTAGTATCTCCCATTAAAAAAACCTTAACATAATAAACACGATAACTGTGAGTCCATCACTATTTCAGCGGTTTAACTAGCCTGAGCACGGGTTGACTCATTCAACTCGCCGAGTTACGTTCGACAAAGGCCATGTGAAATGCCACAACTTGCCCTAGTTTTCTCACCTGGACAAATTAGAGTCATTGCAAAACTTGGGAATGCTTGGCTGTTTGTGCACCGATTTTATCTCCTTCCGATTTGACCTGGTAGGGGTTCAAAGTTGAGTGGACTTGAGGGAGCTGACCAATCTTGATGTGTGTATCATTATTACCTTCACATTGAACTCTATCTTATTTTCTTTCTAAGGCACAGTTTGAATCGTTTGATTAATAAGCAAAGTCAAAGAAATGTCCTAATTCTTGGCGGGGCGCTCAATATGTGTGCTTGCTGTAAATACGGACAAAGAGTTATCGGGTGCTTTAGGTGGGCATACTGTGAGTATTTGGATGCTCATAAAGGAATCCCATACATAATCTACAAATTTTATTTTATTTTTTCTTTATATGGTTTGTATTTGATTCTCTCAGCATATAACTTTACTGTTGGTTATTGGTTTATTTTCCATTTTCTCTCAGCTCAAATGTTATCTTTATTTATATACTGTTGGTTATTGGTTTATTTTCCATTTTCTCTCAGCTCAAATGTTATCTTTATTTTTATAAATAAAAGCTGAAGAAATGTCCTAATTCTTGGTGGGGCGCTTAAATATGCGTGCTTGCTGTAAATATGGACAAAGATTGATTGGGCACTTTAGGTGGGCATACCGTGAGTATTGGATGCTCATAAAGGAACCCCATACATAGCAGATGAAATCTCCTCTCTTGTAGATTTCTCCTCTTATGGTTCACATCTTCCATTTTCTGCCTCAGTGTGACAGCTTAACCATTGGCCATGGAGATTCTTATTTTCCCCTTTATTGTTTTTTTGTCCTTATTTGTTTTGCAAATTTCCTGCAGGCTGCGGATTCCCAAGTTGTTTCTGATTACGTCCGTTACTTTCTCCATCAACACACGTGAGTTAATTGATTTTGTTTTTGTTTCTTGTGACACTTGGTTCTGTCTTCATGGTGGTCCGTCGAGTTTACCAGTGATATACCACTCTCTTGGCTGATTGTAAAAGCTTATATTCCACATACAATCATGGTACCTGATAATGGCGATTGCATTATTTCTTTGTTTCCTTTGTTGAAAATAACAATTTCGTAAAAACTGGAGGATAAAAATCAAGATAAAGGGAAATAATTCTCAATACATACAAGCTGATTGCCTCACTTCTCTAGACTATTGATGGTCTCATTGGCTCCTCTGCCGGTCAAACGAAATCTTATCCTAGATGCTACGTCTAATTTTTTGCTAAACACAGGATAATTTCCAATGCTAAGATTTCTCGAGGGAAGCCCACCCGATAACATTCAAAGAATCTCTTTTCATGTTAAGAGGGCGGGAGAAGTCCTTTGTGAAAATCCTTAAACCCTCTCTATGAGTCAGTGGCTTCGCTTTGTTCTCCTCCCCTGCCCACAGGACCAAGATAAACCATGTGCACCATACCTTTATTGCCTCTAAGAAGTCTGCTATATATGCTTTTTGGTTTTTAATGATTTCTTCATCTTAAAAAAAACAAACAAACTAGTATACTGCACAATATTTTGTTTACTAACGCAGTACTTGCTAATTCGCCCTTTTTTTTTGGGTGTAGAATTCAACTCGGGCAGCCTGCGACTGTCAAGGTTGCTGCTAACTTGGTTAGGCTATTGTCTTACAATAATAAGGTGACTTTCAGCCTTGAGATCATGAATTACTTTTTGAAGTTAGGTCCTGTGATAGTTTTTTTTTTTTTTTTTGTCAAAAGGCTTACTATCCCAAATGATTTATCTAAAGAAAAAAAGGAAAGAAAAAGAAAGAAAGAAATGGCTTTCTTGATGGTGCCTATTATGGAATGTGCTTGACAGTAAGCTGTGAGATCTTTAGAAGGTTAGATTGCTGAAACACAATTTCAAGAAGCTTGGCACCCATGAGAACACCTTACACAAACATCTGAATTAATCCACATTTGAGGGTGTTGCAATGCATTCACAATGTTCTTTTGCTTCCCTTCCATTTACCTAGAAGCAAAAACTCATTTTGTTTTGCAGTGTATTCGAGTTTTGCAACGACTTCTAGTTGTCGTTCACAATTAGTTCCTTTTGTAGTTTGTTTTGCTCTTGGTTATCTTTGTTACTTACAGCCTAGTTTCTCATAGTTTGCTGCAATTTTCAGAACATGCTGCAAACCGGACTGATCGTTGGTGGGTGGGACAAGTATGAAGGAGGTCAAATATACTCTGTGCCCCTTGGGGGAACAATTCTCCAGCAACCATTTACCATTGGAGGTTGTGACCACATTTTAAGCTCATCTCTTTGAAACATTGACTTGTGTTTGCATTTGTGTTCCTTTTGAAGCGCATTACCAAAACACTATATTGTATACATCTTCAATTTATAGCTGGCCTCCATCTGCCATCTTATAAGGAATAGTTTAGCATCTGTGTGGTTGCTCACTCTAATGTTTTCATGTAGTTTCTTGTTTGAATTTCTTTTCAAATAGCAAAATTTTGAGTGAAATGTAACTGCCCCCCTGATAGGTAAAGCAAATAGAAATGTCAACTGTTGGTCATATTACTGTAAAATTCGCATTTTCTTCTTTATGCTGCTGATTAATTGATGAAATTTATGATGGTGACATGAATGCACAATTATCAGTGTGAGCAATCTAGATTCATATATGGATGTAGCTCTTGCACCTGCAGGTTCTAGTCGGCCCAAAAAAAAAAGAGATTCTGGTATAGGGACCCCAGTCCATCCTGGATTTCCTTTAATAAAATCCTTTTTTTTTTTTGTTATTTTCTAAAAAAAAAAAAAAGAAGAGATTCCGTTGTTTGATTCTTTGTTTTTTTTTTTGTTTTTTGTTTTTCTTTCATAGATTGCTATTTGGAGCTGATATATTTTGTTGCTGATCAGGCAAAACAGGATCTGTTTGTGGTTTTCTTTTATCCTGTTCCAAACATCTCCTAACCTTATATTTATGAAAGTGATTTCATTTTCCTAAATTTTCACTGCTCATGTTTTTTTTTTTTTTGATCTAGATTTTTCTTACTCTCGGGCAGGGTGTCCCGTATCCGTTACGATACGACTATATCGGCCGATACGTAACGGTAACGGCCGACACCGTTACGCGATACGGGGTCGAAACGGGCACCCTCCCGATTTTGTGACCGTAATGGCCGTTACACCCGTTACAGGCCATAACGGCCGTTACGGCTGTTACGGGCCTAAAGAAGAAAAAAAAAGGAAAAAAAAACATACTTTTTTTTTCCCTTTCTTCTTCTTCTTCTCCTCCTCCTCCTTCTTCTTCCTCTTCTTCTTCTTCTCGGATTGCTGCGGCTGCGGCCCTGCTTGCGACTGCGGCTGCGGCTGCGGGCCTTCTTCTTCTTCTTTTTCTTCTTCTTCTTCCTTCTCTCTCTCTCTCTCTCTCTCTCTCCCTCTTTTTTCTTTTCGGTTTCCCTCTCTGGTATCGGAAAATGAAATCGGAAGCGTATTGGCTGGTGTACCACACACCAGCTATATAGCTGTTGTATGTACGTGTCATGCTAAGACGAGCGCTGACACTCCTCGAGCTCCGAGTTGCACGAACGGTTCAAAGGAGATCAAAGTTACATGGGCTCCACAGTGATGTATTTATTATATCTACACCGTTCATCTATTTTTAGAGATCATTTCAGAGCATTACCCAAAAAATGAATTATATCCAAAGATCATTTGGACCACACCAAAAATAGCAGCGGAGATAATGATTTTCACCGTTAAACAATTCGTAGGGCCCACCATAACGTTTATTTTCCATCCAATCCTTTCATAAGGTCAAAAAGACCTGAATGAAGAGGAAAAACAAATTTCATATTGATCCAAAACTTCTGTGATCCCAAAAAGGGTTTCAATGGTAGACGTTCAATCCCCCACAGCTTTTTGCAGTGTGGTCCACTTGATAATTAGATCTGTATTATTTTTCGTGTCAAGCCTTAAGACGAGCTCGTCAAATGAATGGACGGTTTGGATATAACTCGTACCTCATTATCAGACCCACAGGACTTGCTGACATCAATATAGCAGCTATATAGGTGTAGTACAAGTTACGCGGTACGCTGTTATCGCTCCATGTGCCGCGTGGGCCCTACCATGATGTATGTATTTTATCCATGCCGTCCATCCAATTTGCCACATCATTTTAGGTCATGATCCAAAAAATTAGTAAGATCCAAATCTCAGGTGGACCACACTATAGGAAACAATGGTTATAGAATGCTCACCATTAAAATTTTCAAAATTTCTTAGGGTCCACTTTAATGTTTATTTTCCATATAACCTGTTAATTGGGTCACATTGATGTGGATGAAGGGAAAACACACATGTCAGCTTGATCTAAAACTTTTGTAGCCCCCAATAAATTTTTAATGGTGGACGTTTAATTATTGTTGTTTCTTATGGTGCGGTCCACCTGAGCTTTGGATCTGCCTCATTTTTGGGCTCATGCCCTAAACTTATTTGGCAAAATGGATGGACAGTGTGGATATAACACATTCATCACGGGTGGGGCCCAAAAAACTTTGACACTCGTGTGCTACACTTCACAATCCGAGTCCCGCCTAATTCGGGCCCGTAAAAAATTGTACACGAGACATGTATTAACTTAAAATTTACCAATTAAATTATGGACTGTAGTTGCTAACTCACAATGCCAAAATCAAATTGTTTGAATAGTTTTAATTGTTAATTTGTGGATGCTTATTTTTTAAAATAGGGCCTTTTGATTTTTTTTTTTTTCATGATTCACTATCCAATAAATGTCCACCAATTCATAAGTGGGATAATGCTAATAAATTGCATGAATTTGAGGCTGATTCGGTCCTCCAAGTCAGCCCCAAATTGGCAACGCTATCTACCTGAATTTAATTTCTTTTTTTTTTTTTAAAAGAACTATTGGGAGAAATGATATTAAATTGTTAAGTATATAAATTAGATATTTAGAAAATTAAATATATGAATTTTGTAGTCAAATTCAGGTTATCTGGTTCATAAATTCATCAGACAGTCTGATACAACTTTTCACCAAAGAGTGGACCGTTACACCACCATAAACATGTTCCAATTTATAAATGAATGCATATTTGGAATGCTTAGAATATTCCGGATTTAATCCATATTTTAAAATATTTTTTTGGCAAAAAAAAATAAAAAATTTACACCGTTACGGGCCTCCCCCGTATCGCCGTTACACCCCTGTATCCGTATCGGTATCGGAGGGCACTGTTATGCCAACCGATACCGATACAGGATACCTTGCTCTCGGGGCATGTTTGGATTCGCGGAAACAACAATAATGTGCTGTAATTATGGTAAAAAAGTAATGATTATCATTACTACCATAGTCAAAAGTAAAATAAAGTAGTACAATACTCCCCTTGCAATCCCACTTCGGACACGTAAAGTACTTTGGTTGGTTGGTTGGTTGGATATACTTCGATGTAATTCTGTTAAACTGTGTTAAATCCACACCATTAATCAATTTTGCAACATTATTTTGGGGTGTGTCCCCAAAAATGAGCTTGATCCAATACTTCTATAGACCCCAATAAGTTTTCAATGGCAGGTGTTCAATAACCATGCTAGCTGTGGTGTGCTCCATTTCCGCTCTGGATCTGCCTCATTTTTTGTTTCATTCCATTACATGATCATGTAAGAGGGATGAATGGTGTGGATATGACCCACACATAATGGTGGGGCCTACGAAACTATGTCATGTCAACACATCCGCCAATCTATATGATGTTGTGATTCCGAGGGATTGCCATGATTTGACATTCTGCAATATCCAATCAAAGACAAGGAGTAATGATGTGAATTTTACATCACATTACCGCAGTACTCCATCATCCAAACAGGCCCTTGAGGATTCATGTAGCTGACCCCAATAATTGGGACAAGGCTTAGATGATGATGATGATGATGATGATGATATTTCTTACCCTAAGAAAATGTTGACGACTTTGATGATTTATCTTCTGCAAAATTACTTCTATGGCGAAATAGCAAGGTGATATGTATCATTGGGAAAAGAAAATAAGCCTGTTAATTTTTCAGTTTGCTGAATATTTGATATGTCATGTATTGATTTGGAATCAAATGAGCTGTCCTGCAAGATGTGATGAGCTTATTGTCTCTCATAAGTAACTCTTTGCTACTTAAACCTGAGAAATTATCAAGATAAATAAATAGGTAATGAACTTCCCCTAATACAATACATATTGTATGGTAGAAAGGAATCGAGGATAAATGTATATTGTTGAGGCACTTTGTTTTGAATCTCAATAATAAATTCCTTTTTTTAAACCTCTCAAAAAAAAAAAAACCTTTTTTTGTTGTTGTTTCAAATGAAATGTTTTGTGCTGCAGAAATGCTGAACACAATAGACGATGTGAAGTACCATACACTGTACCAAAAGAGTAGCTTCTATAAGGATTAATCCATGCTCATTATCCCATTACAAATTGTAATGTTCCTTGCGATTATGCAATTAGTGGTCTATCATTAGGCTGCTGGACTTCCACGACTTATGGATTTGAAGGATTAGCTACTCCCTGGTTGTTAAGCTTGTCAAATAGGATTAGTCTAAAAAACAATCTTGTCGAATGGACTACTCTATTCAAATTACTGTGTAATTAACAAATTTGAATGTTTCACAAGCTATTATTATTTTCTTGTTATGAACTTATAACCCTTTGAATGTCTTTAAGATGATTCTTTAAAATTTGAATAACTGGTTAGAATTTCATGCCTTGCATCTCTAGGGTTTTGTTTGTGGACTTTAGTGCGTTTGCTACTTTCTTTCGCTTAAGATCATCAGTGAGTCACTTTTCACATGTGTGGCACACCACACGTGCACGTGATCCAAATTGAGCATCAGGTGGGGTCTGTCTCGGATGTACCATACCCTCGAAATCAAACCGACTCTCAGACAATCAGAAGCTTTCTGTGGATGACTTTGGGGAAAGAAAATGGATGGTAATAAAAAAGTCAATTATACATCCTTTGTTTGTCTATTTATTTCAAAATTTTCCTCCTGTCCCAAGTGTCAGGAGTTTGGTATGAATTTTGGGTATGAAGCAAGGTAGGACCTGATGCTTGGTTTGGGCTCTTTATTGGTGGCTGCAATTTACCTAATTTCAAGCTTATTTGTGGATAACAGTTTCTAATTTGATGTTATGCTACACGCTTGTATAATTGCTGATTTATAATATTTTGCATTTTACAGGATCTGGATCCAGTTATTTGTATGGGTTCTTTGATCAAGAATGGAAGGACGGAATGAGCAAAGACGAAGCCGAGGTATGTACATTCTTTATGTTTGTAAAATGGATATATTGATAAAATGCACTGAAATTTTGATTTGTTGTTTTTAAAGATAATTCCTGTCCATGTCTATTTTAGATTTGTATTCTATATAATTCAAAGAAGTCACTGTATATGCTTTTCATTCTAGTAGAAATCATGATAAATTCATGTTCTTCAACAGCATCATTCTATCTTATGAATATTGGTGCTGGAGTTAATGTTGATACTTTGTTTGTCCTTATTTTGACGCAGAAATTAGTGGTGAAGGCAGTCTCTCTTGCCATTGCTCGAGATGGTGCAAGCGGGGGTGTTGTTCGGACTGTTATTGTGAGTCTCATTGTGTATATGCCCTTTTCAATCGTGCCAAAGCATGTTACCAAATCCCACCTGAACCAGATTTTGAAAATTGATGGGCAATCCCTTTCGAACATCTGCATCGTATTCAAGTTTTTATTTTATTTTACCCTAATCATGTGCACAGAAAAATCAATGTGTTTTGTTATATTGGGGTGTGCTTGCTCTGATATGAAAATCAATTGAGGTTTCAGCGTTTGTTTGGAATTGTTATCTTGTATATGTTAGGAGGCCGAGTTCTCTTTTCATTCCAAACAGGGAACCTCCCTCGTCAGAACTTAGTTTGTAGATGTGGGTCCCATGGTTGGTCTATCCAAGCCATTGATCTGACGGTCCGATCATGGGTAGACCATTCCCCCAAAATCTCCCAAATTGGAAGACGCTAGCCTTCAAATCTTTGATCTTTCCTCCATCGAATGTAGTTTGTTCGTGCATTTCTTTTTACTTGCGTATTTGCATGCTAACAGTGGGAAGGTTAGAGATGCTCTGTGCATGATGGGCCCCATCAGATTAATGGCTTGGATGGGCCAACCACGGGCCCCACATCTACAAACTAAAGTTTCCAAACAGAGAAGTTCCCCATTCGGACCGAATATGGAACTTGGCCTTGTTTGTGCATTTCTTTCATGCATGCACTGCCTTAGTTCTCTTTTTCCGTTACTTGTAAGCTTGGTTCTAGTTCTTGTCTGAGAACTCTGTTCAAACACAATAATCTGTCATTTGAATGGTGTTGGATTGGTCAAGTGAATGAAAACGATTGTCATTTGAATGCAGTTGGCATCCTGTTTATATCTTGTACATGAAAGCTTAGATGCTTGTTTGTGTGCAGATAAATTCGGAAGGTGTCACGAGGAACTTCTACCCAGGTGATGCTCTTCCATTGTGGCATGAAGAATTGGAGCCCCGGAATTCATTGCTGGACATAGTGTCGTCGGCTAGCCCTGAGCCCATGAGCATCTAATCTGATTGAATGGTGGTTACTAGACAATGTAATATGCTCCTCCTAGTACGTGTTTTCCTTTTAAAATGATATCGTGGGGAACATGTCATTTCAAATCTCTCTGTAATCTCTCAAAGATCTTTTTGCTTGCGAACCATTTCGTTTTCAGGTAAAAATCATTTCTGGTGAAAATTATGTTAAGAATGATTTCTAGACTCGGATGGACTCGTTCCCTCTCTCTCTCTCTCTCTCTCTCTCTCTCTCTCTAGTCAACGACTTGCCTGAGTCTGTGGTAACGAACTGCAGGCAGTGCTTCAGGCATAAATGTTTAGTGATTGGGCTCCTGATTCCATGTATGCCTTGCTTGTGATAATTATGTTGAGAATGATATCTGTTGGGTGTGGCCATTCCTTGAAGGAGAGTAGAGGGGTATTTGGAAGAAATGAAAGCCAGCCCACATTTCTCAGCTCGCAAAATACCCGACTCTCTGATTATATAAATGTGTTATTTTATCCTTTGAATATTCAAAGTTCCAGGCCCTAGGAAAATTAATTGTGGGGACTGGGGAGTAAAGATGTCCCTATCAGTCACGTTATATGTTAGTATAGACGTTGCGTTCAATGGTAAAAGAAATGAACCACAAATGATCCTTGTCTAGTAGGAGGCCACTAATTTAAGAGTTGGGATCTATGGTTCGTATGCTGCTGAGATGGACAATTTTGAAGATGAATCATGCGGTCACCTAGGATTGGACCGTGAAATGGATGGGTGAGATTGGCATGGAGTGACCGTGAAATGCGGTCAACAGTGGGCGTTCTATCCCCACTGTTTCTTGTCGTATGGCCCCGCTTGAGTTTTGGATGTGCTTCACAAAACGGATGGACGGGGGAGTTTCCCTCAAACATCACAGTGGGCCCCACCTACCTTTCGACCCGGTGTCATCCTCTGGCAAGATACTGGTCTTGGCAATGTAGCTGAGGTTGGGGAATCTGACCATCTATCTGACTATAGATCTGGTAGAAACCCTACTATGGACGGTCAGGATTAAAAAAAAGAAAGAGAGAAGGTTAATTGGACGGTCCAGATGTCTGATCAATGGACTTTTCCTGTTAAACATGTAGCTATGGATCAAAGGTTGTGAACAGCTAGGATTAAGACTGCACAGCATATTTTACCTTCACATATTCTCAATAGGGAACACTCCCAAACACAGGCACATGTATGAAACACGTGTGTGAGATCTGACCTTTCCATAAGGTTGGAAATAACGCTTTGATCTTCTGCCTAAAAAATCAGACATTTTCACTCTTTCTCGGGTGGGTACAATGGGTGAAGTAAATTGATGGTTAGAATTACTTTTCATATGATGTGGCCCACCAGAGGTTTGAAATGACCAGTTGTAAAATGCCAATGTAGATCATCTGATGGAAACTCAGATCTCGCACAAGTGTCAGGTTGCTACACATGGGCCCGCGTGTGGATGTGTACGGCTCCTGCACGTGTGAGTAACTAACAAACCCCATCTAACGGATGGTCAAAACAGCTTCCATTAATCAGAGCTCAGGACAGCACAACAAATCTCATCGTCTACTAGTGGGTCCTACCAACCGAATGGTTTGGATTTGATCACATGTTAATGTTATCTAAGGCACGTGTGAAACGGTTGCGGAGCCGTTCTGCCAGCTGACGATATCTAGTCACTTCAGCCAGTCTACTTCCAAAAGGGTCGGAATTTGGAGTTCGTCAGGGAAGAAGAGATGAGTGCATCTGCTGCTCATAGCGTCTTTGTGTACGGAAGCCTATTGGAAGACGAGGTCGTACGGGCCCTCTTGAAGCGGGTCCCACAATCTTCTCCCGCTCTCCTCAACGGCTAGTAACTCTCTCTTCCCTCTCTTTCAATCCAGACCGTCGAAATTCATTCATTCCTTTCTTTCATTCTTTCTATTATTGCCTATGTCTGTTTTGTTTTTATGATTTGGTTGTGATGGAGTGTGTAATCTGTTTCTTTCTTCTTCTTCTTCTTCTTCTTCTTCTTCTTCTTCTTCTTTTGGGTTATTATTCATGGGAGGAAGCTATCAATATGAGAAAAATATTTGCTACTCTGGCAGAGTGTGACACATGATACACTGGCTCTTGGAAATTAATTAGAAGTTGCATAAGTGGAATATAAGTAATTCAAATTATGGGTCCTGGTTTAGATGCTTTATGAAATTAATATTATTTGATTTTCTGACTATTGGATTTGGGAACATTCTTTGGATGGTGAAAAATGAAAAATATTCAATATCCAATTTCAACCATAGTTCCAAAACTCGCTGGTTCGACTTGGTACTTGTTTGATTTTTGGGTCAAGGGTAATTTGGTGAACGGTTTCCATTTACCATACTGAATTATACTTTCTTTCGATGTTTAATATGCGGATTTGGATCAGTTGATATTTCTTGTATTGTTCAAACTGCAACTTCCTTAAGAAAAATAAATCTTTACCGAGATAACAATTACCGGCATCTGCCAAGCAAGGTTTGAAATGAGTATGTTATATGATGTATTGTTCACGACCGTTGCCATTACGTATCGGCCCATATCGGGGTGTTTTGGGCTGATACACCCATATTGTTCGTGGGCGATACCTCACACCGGTATGTATCGGGCGATAAGTACTGGTTTCGGACTGTACTTTAAACCTTGCTGCCAAGTGCATACACCTTTCCATTCTTCATGGACCCTTGCCCGAGTGAGGAAAAGAGTTAATGTCAGTTGGGCAGCTTCTTGTAAAAGTTTTCCTAAGCAATCTTTAGAATTTTTTTCCGAATATGATTAGTGAAGCAGGTTCCATATAGCTGACCCCGAATAGCTGGGACAAAGGCTTATGATGATGATTATCTGTGCAAATAATAAATGAATTTGTCAGTGAGAAAGTTAAATCAGACATGACACATTTCAAGCATTACTGTTTCACTACATGATTTTTCTGGCGCAGCCATTGGCTTTTAGTTCACTTTCTAACTTTTGAAAAAAACCATTGCACAATACAATAGGGCTGTCAATGGGTCGAGTCGACCCGATGACCTATGGTTCAGGCCTGACAAGGACCCAGGTTTGGACATGCATTTAGGATTTGTTGGGTCAGATCTGGGTGTAGGTCATAGGATCCTATTGCTAATTTTGGGTCAGATTTTAGTCGACTTTGTTTCATTTAGATCTGACCCATTTACCCCTCCAGAGAATCAACAAGTCAGGTTGACCTAATAATCTGCAGACTTGTAATGGCCGTAGAAGATCGGACTGTATTTCATCCGTCAATGTTGGGGGGTCATGGTTTATGGTAAAGAGGAGATTTGAAACAGCCTCGCTAATTTCTTTAGGGTTCATTTGGATACTTGTAAAATTTTAAGTTACAAACATGTTACCCCTGTAAAGAGTTTCGTAAGCTGTTTCTATTCTGGCATGTTTGGGATGCACATGATGGATGGATGGGATGTACCATAAATATCCCGGTGGGCCTCAAAAGCAAGTTTGTTGCACTCTGCTATGTATAATGTCTTTGCAAGTGTAATCCCTTTACCTGTAATTTGAAACATGGGGTTTTTGCCAAGAAAAAAAAAAGGGGGTGTTTACTTGTAAACACTTTGCACCCAAATTTTCCTATCCAAACACTAAAAGATTCTCTCCCTCCCTCCCTCCCTCCCTCCCTCCCTCCCCCCCCCCCCCCCCCCTCTCTCTCTCTCTCTCTCTCTCTCTCTCTCTCTCTCTCATGGAGAAAGCATTTGGAAGGAGTTGAGTTCGATTCCACATCGGCTTCTCAGTTGGTTGATATGGAAGTGGCCTTCTCTCCTGATGAATCGTGGATGCTATATTTGATGCTAAAGGGTGACTGCACTCCTGGTCCTCATGGTTTCCTTTTGGACTTCTTTCAACATTGCTAGGAGGTGATTAAATCGGATCATGGACGTGTTTCATGAATTCCACAATCGTGCTGTTGTGGATAAACTTTTCGGGGTGTCTTTCATATCCTTAATCCCAAAGAAGGAAGGAGCTGAGGCTGTTGTAGACTTCCAACCATTTAGTTTAACCAGAAGTGTGTATAAGGTGATCGCTAGAGCCCTGCTGGGAGGGAAAGTGATCAGCGGTGTGACCATAGCATCCCAAAGTGCTTTCAACCCAAGGTGGCCCGTTTTCAATGGCCCCTTTATTGCCAATGAGATTATCAATGAACATAATAGAAGAGGTCTCGGTTCTTTTGTTCAAGGTTGGTGTGGAAAGAGTATATGATTCTGTTAATTGGAGGTTTCTGTTTTATCTCTTGGAACGAATGGGTTTATCGGCGCTAAACGGCTAGAGTGGATCAAAGGCTGAATTCCCTCTCCTTATTTTTTAGTTCTCATCAATGGGTCCCCTGTTCTTCAAGAATGAGGACGGAATCTGGCAAGGAGATCCTCTCTCCACTATGCTCTTTTCCATTGTAGCTGTCTTTATCCAGATATATTGAAGAACGTGTTCATTAGATGTATACATGTGGGCGATGGGGAAGTTGGGGGAACCTATGTTCCGAATGCAGATGAATTTACTTTTTGCCGGCAGTTCAATGGAAGAAGCGCATGGCCTTAGGGACATTTATTTATTTATTTATTATTGTTTTTTACTGTTAGTGTTGGGGCTGAGAGTCAGTCTATGTAGAAGCGGTGTCTCAAGGATTAATATGGAAAGGGATCGTATTGTGGCTGCTGCGAACACCATCCGGTCTGATATTGCTGAATTCTCGCTGAAGCACTTGGGTATTCAATTGCTTGGGAAGAGGTGTGGATTGAATAACCAAAAATCTAATATAAACAAAATTTCTCTCTCAGAGGCATTATTCTCATTAAATCTGTGTTGGCCAGCAGTCCAGTGTAACTTCTGTCAATTATAGATGTCCGATTGCTGTCGCTAGAAGAATTGATGCAATCCTAAAGATTTTTCTCTGGAAAGATGGTGAAGGGGAGCATATATACCAGTTGGTGTCTGCAGGCCAATTTACTGTAGTGGACTGGGTATTTGGGACATAATAGCAGTTAATATCTCACTACCATGTAATTGGTGGTGGAGATTGTCCAACACTGATTCATTGCTTGTCAAGAGTATTTTGAATTTGAAATACGGCGTGGGACATCAAATGTGTGCCCTGAAGGGCAGGTTCGAATACTCGGAGAGCCATCTCCACGTCTCATTATTTCTACGATGGGTACCTCTGCTTCAGAGTAGGCAAAGGGGATAAGATGCATTTCTAGGAAGACGGGTGGTGCCTGGAAGTGCCTCCTGCCAATGCTTTTGATTCCTCGTACTTCATCACTGTCAACAAAGGTTGCACCATGGATCAGTTCTTCTAGCAGGCGTTTGGTAGTTTGGCGTGGAGTCCCCCTTTTAGGTGCAACCTGAAAGATGAGGAAATTTATAGCTTGACACAGTTGCTGGAATCTTTAGATAACTTTTACATTCCTCGGAGGGGAGTGAATGAGCATATTTGGGTTTTTGAACTAGGTGGTATTTTCTCTGTTAATTGCTCTTGAGACTGCTGGGGGGTAGAAGCTCGAACGACACAATGTCTTCCCCAAGATTTGGAAAGCTTTGATGCTATATAAGGTTAGAGCTTTTGTCTAGTTTGCATGCCTCAACAAAATATTAATGATGGATCATCTCAAAAAACAGGGGTTGCAATCCCTGACATATGTTGCATGTGACTGTTCAAATGAAGAGTTGGCGGTGGACACAACATATTTCAACATTGAGGTCTCAGGTTTGAGCTCACCTAACCTATCAAAAGAAGAAGAAGAAGAAGAAGAAGAAGAAGAAGAAAAGAAAAAAAGAAAGAAAGAAAAGAGAATTCGGGGGTGGATCATCCACTTATTCACCATCCTTACGTGAGAGAGGTTTGGGTAGCGGTTAATGCTAGATTCAACATGCTTTGAGGGGTGTTTGTCGTTGATATGGGGTTCCAATGGGTGCTGCCTCTGGAGTATGATAGTTGAAGCCGCCCTTTGGTCTATGCGGCCCGAGCAGAACAAAAGGATCTTCCAGGGTAAGTCATCCCTGTGCGCATCCCAGTGAATAAAATCTTCATACTTATCACATGGTGGGCTAAAGCAGTCACCAGTTTTGAAGGATTGTTTCATTCGTTGTTTGTGAGCAATTGTGAGGATATTATAGGCTGTGGTTGGAAACCTCCAAAGTCAACAGCTGCTTGGGAAGCTCCCTCTGTTGGCGTCTTCAAATTTAACTTTGATGGGTGCTTGTTTGCAACCCCATTTTAGCTGGAATCAGGGAAGTAGTTTGTGATGGTAACGGCGGCATGGTTGATTTTCGGGCCCTGTTGGGATTAGAGACTCCTTTTATGCTGAAGGAGTCTCTAATCCTTCATGGATCCAAATTTAGTTCCAACCCAGATCCGGATCTTGGGGTTCAGTTAATAATGTGTCAGATTCAGGTCAACCTTGATGCGACCCGAACCTTACCACACTGTTTCTCAACACGGTCATGATATTCTGTTGGAAGTTATTCTCAGCAAAGCAACTTCTATTTCAACACTTCCTCTATTTTCCTTTCATCTAGATTTCTATATAAAACTATGTTACCTGAAATTAAATTGAAGGCTTTTGATATGATATTTCTATTAATTTATTAGCAGGCTGAAAGTTTGTATCTATACAGAAAAATGAATACTTGTTTTGGCAGGCCAGTTATATGAAGAAAAACCTATTTCACAAAAATATCCAAGTGACATGAGTTTTCATTTCTCAGCCACAGGTTTAGCATAAAGGGGCGTGTTTATCCAGCAATTCTGCCCATAGAAAACAAGAAAGTTACTGGAAGGGTTAGTCATTGATGCTATCTCTCATTTCAGTAGTAGATATGTTAAACTTACACTTGTTTCTGAATATTTCCACCCATGTTTTCACCTCTTATGAATAACATGTCTTTCTTGAGGACTTATTTCAAAGTTTCCTTGAAGTTTATGAACTGTTCTATCATTACATTCCCCATATCTTGCGGTCATGCGTGGTAGAGGAGAAAATGTAGAGCTTTGTGTTTTCTGCGAGCAGTTTTCCTTTATAGTTGCATCATTGATTTGGAAAATAAGTAGGAATACTTCCTAAAAGAAGAAGAAGAAGAAAAAGAAGGAGAAAAAGAAAGAGTACTGAATTTGTGCTGCCCCTATCTGGATTTATTCGTTCTGATTGATTCCTTTTTCCTTTTTCTTTATTTTTATTATTTGAGCAAACAGCAGAGATTTCACCAAAAATAGATGCAAAGATTGAACTACAGTGATAAAAACAGGAAGGAAACTACCCCGAACTCAATGTAGGACAAAAGTGGGCTCCTCTAGTTAAACGAAATGATTAACCGCAATGATAGAAATCACAATTACCCAACAAAATTAGATCACTCATTCTCAATCTTTAAAATGGGCATCTACCTACAATTGATTCCTGTTACTGAAACTGTATAGATAGCTTAGAAAAGGAAATATATCCAAGGAGCCAAAAACACTAGAGTCAAGCCATGCTCAATCGTCTAGACCTTAATGGGTTGGACTAAGCCTACAGGAGCACTGGTCAATAACATTTCTCTCACAAAAGCCGGATACTTCCTATGATCAGTCGCACAACCAACCCAGTCACCATCACAATAGGCACGAATGCCAAGATGACTATGATTAGAATATAGAATACTATGTCCATGAGCTTTCTCGAGATAACGAAGAATACGGTGGACTGCTTGTAGATGGTGTGAGCATGCTTGTTGCATAAACTGGCTAACAACAATCACGGCATAAGCGATATCTGGGCAAGTGATTGTTAGGTAGATAAGCTTCCCAAGAAGGCGTCGATATTGCTCAGGATCACTTAGAGGAGAGGATTGAATAGCAAATAGCCGATGATTGGCTTCGATGAGCGTCTCCGAAGGTTGACATGCGAGCATGCCTGTGTTATCAAGGAGATCTAAAGTATACTTCCTTTGAGATATGAAGATGTCGCAGTTAGATCGAGCAACCTCGATGCTAAGGAAGTATCGCAATTGGCCCAAATCTTTAATTTCAAAGTCATTTGTAAGAAATTGCTTTTATCGCAGTAATTTTGTCAGAATTACTCCTAGTGACCACAAATCATCCACGTACACTGTAAGAATCGTAGTAGAACTGTCATGTTGCTTGACAAAGACATAATGATCTGTCGTAAAATCCAAGTTTTAGAATAGAAGCACTGAACTGCTCAGACCAAGCACGTGGAAATTGTTTGAGACCATATAGTGCTTTCTTAAGTTGGCACACTTTTCCGTCACTACCTTGAGGATGGAATACGCGAGGCAGCTGCATATAGATTTCTTCATGAAAGTCGCCATAGAGAAAGACATTCTTGTCATCTAATTCATGGAGTGGCCAATGTCGATGGGCAATAATAGAAAGAATAATGTGGATAGATTTCATCTTTGCAACGGGGGAGAATGTATCATGATAATCAATTCCAGAGCTTTGGGTAAAACCTTTGGCAACCAACCGTGCCTTATGTCGAGCAATAGTTCAATCTGGGTTATATTTGTTAGTGTAAACCCACTTGCAACCAACGGCAATTCGCCCTTTAGGAAGAGGAGCCAACTCCCAAGTACCTTGTTGTTCAAGAGCGTGCATCTCATCAACCATTGCAGCCTTCCCCTTAGGGAAGATAAGGACGAAAGAAAAGCATTGAAGGATGAAGATAAGTGATCATAAGAAACACAGTTACCAATAGGATGAGTTCCAGTAGAATTGTTACAATAACGAGCAAGAGGAATTACGGGTCAAGACTGTGACGAAAACAACTCCTGGATTTCGCTGGAATTAATTGTGCTAATGGACGATGATGGCTTGTGGCTAAAATATAAATAAATAAAGGGGATGATTTTCAAGGAAAAAAAAGAGAGTGAGAGCTAGTAGGGTTAGGGCTTGCAACACCCTGTCTCTGATACCATGATATTTCAGGGAATTTGGGATGATTTCTTTGTCTCCCATCCCATTAATTTATAATCAATAATGTTGTACAAAAATGGTAAGAGAATAAGCAAAAATAGAATACAAGAAAATATGGTAAAAGAGTATTGATATCAGAGCGGGAGGTCTTGTGTTCGAGACTCCTCACCAGGGATGATTAATACAAGAGCATTTTCACACCGGGCTCGAGTGGGGTAGCCCATGGGATGCGGGGACACACTCGGGGCGAGTGACAACTCATGTGAAGTGGGGCCCACGAGGGGGTTCGGCTAAGGTCCTAATCCATTCGATATGAGGCCTGGGCTATGGGATAAATGGATTGATTCACCATGTTTTATCAGTTCGAGCTTTTAGAGCAAGTGGTTAATTGTCCTGCATCAAAGTGGTATCAGAGCAGGAGGTCTCGTGTTTGAGACTCCTCACTGGGGTTGATTAATGCAGGGGCATTTTCACATCGGGCTCGAGTGGGGTAGCCTGTGGGATGCGGGGACACACTCAAGGTGGGTGAAACGTGTGAAGTGGAACCCATGTGAAGTGGGGCCCACGAGGGGGTTCGAGCTTTTAGAGCAAGTGGCTAATTGTCCTGCATCAAGTATGGTGGTCCTGCAGGAGTACACGAGTATATACATTAACATGTCTGTTGTGTTTTAAGTAACACGAATTGCCTCTGTCCCAAAAATCTCCCAGATTGGAAGATCCCGGCTACCAATCTTAGAACTTTTCTTCCCTATTGAATGTAGTTTATTTATGCATTTTCTCATGGTCCAGTGCAACAAACCAGTGGTCTGGCAATCCAGACCACAGTTCCAAATTGCCAACAATGAAAGCCAAGTATGCTATGAAAGCCTCATTTCAAGGATCCTATACCACAAACCAAACATCAAACCCATCAACGATATTCTCCGCAAATCATGCATGGAGAGATTGATACTATGTTGCTTTTAAATATGTGTGTGTGTGTGTGTGGCTAATGTTCCCACCTTCATGGGGACGTTAGCAACATCCCCAAACCTTTTGAATGCCATGTGGGACGGACATGGGTGACGGTTCATTCAATAGTACTGTTGGTAGCAAGCCGTGGTGCAAGAATCATGCCAATTAGATGATCCTAACTCTTTTAATGGTGCCAATTTGTTACAACTATCCGTTTTTCATGAGCCATAAATCACATGGTTAGGATAATCAAATCAAAGCGCTACTTTTAATCATAAACACTACAAAGTGGGATCTATTTAGTAGATGTTTCAAAATGATGATCGACACTAATTTGTTTTTTTGCTCAATCTTGCCTATCCATTTCCAAGCTATTGATCGGATGCCTAGGATCACCCGATTGGCATGATTTTTGCACCATGGCTTGCTCCTAGTTGTGTGAATGAATGAATGGCTCAGATCGACGATAGGTCACCCTGTGTGCCATTTAAAACGTTGGGGAATGTTGCTAATGTCCCATGAAAGTGGGGATGTTTGCAAAACCCGTGTTTGTTCCGTTGATTTTTGCTCCAAGGGATTTGATCCCTTTGCCAATCCCAGAAGGCCAGTCGGACTGATTAAGCACTATTCATTCCTTTTGGTGCAGGTTCTCTTGGGTATTACAGATCCTGAATTACATGTCTTAGACACATTTGAAGACGTTGAATATGAAAGAGAAAACGTCGAGATCTCGTTAATTGTAAGTATTCAAATCACATTAATTCTTATATTCACCAACCACAGTTACCAAACCACAGTCCTCCATGTCTTTCTATGTGAAAAAAAAAACCCATATAAATTTCATGGATTTAGGACTCCATGACTTGGTCCTACTCATCTGATCTTGAGTTGAGTCGCGACTTGCCTGAGTTGGAGGTGACTTGTCTAGGTAACTCATGGTGTCAAACCAGATTGGGTCCAGCTGACTCTGACTCGATTAGGATGAGTTGTATCCAACTTGTCCAAGTTGTCAATCCATGATGTATATTTGAAATGCTAGATTTTGGCTAACCGTCTTTTACTCGTGGGAGATAATGTGCACAACCACCTACTCTTGATGCTCACCGAGTGCACTGACCCTTGGTAAAGGAGGGTTGATGCCAGGTAGGCAGCTAGTAGTTGAACTTCTGCCAAGCAATGATAAGAAGTTGAGAGCATGTAGCTGGGACTATGTTACTGACTCAGACGTCAGACCCAATTTGACTCAGGCCTGAATGAGTCGGGCCGAGTCATCCAGTCTTTTAACCATGGTTCTATGTTACTGAAGAGAGAACAATGGGATGTTGCAGGATGGTTCCGAGAAATTACAGGTTCACGCATATGTCTGGGGAAACAAAAATGATCCAAGCCTATATGGAGAGTGGGATTTTGAGGTGATTGGTCTTCTTTGAACTTGTCTTTCTTTATGTGTCCACATCATATTGGCAAACTGTGTGAAGCATCAAGTTGGATTGCAATTACAAGTTTACAACTTAAATAAAGAGGAAAATAACCAAATTGTAATTTTAGCCATTGAGGGGTCATTTGGTGGCATGGATTTCAGGTAGTTAGGAAGTGGAATTCAGGATTTTCAATCCAAATCATGCCTGGCACCCTCCAGAGTCCTGGATTTTCAATCCAACTTGGATTGAGAATCCTTAAAAGGGTCCCTTTTTGAAATCCAAGAGAAAAAGGTGGGGTGCAAAATCCTGGATTTTCAATTCTCTGCAACTATCATAACTGCTCTCTCCTCCTGTCTTTCAAGACCCCTTGAGTCAAAATCCAGGCTGCTGAACATAATTTCTGGATTCCCTCGGATTGAAAATCCAGGCTATCAAATGCAACTGAAAGAATGCAAAATTTAGGCTTGAAAATCCAGGATTTGGATTCTCAAGTCAGAAACCAAATCCATGCTCCCAAGTGATGGTTTGGGCTCAAAGTTGTAATTGTGACACTTTTAAGCATGGTTTTAAGACTTGTTACTTGGACTGAATCATTCGGTCCCAAGTCAAGTTGTGACTCGGCCGAGTCGCACCCCTATTTTCAATTTTGACCCACAATGTTGAACCAAACCTGTCCAACTCAGTCCAAGTCACTCACGACCATTGTTCTAAGTATCGATTATTATTGATAGCATCGCCAATGTTGGCGATATTGCCTATTATCGCTAATACCGCTAACTTGTTGATACCGATAACATTGGTAGTATCAGAAATTCAAGGTATCGACGATATATTGCCGACAAATCGGTAAGTATCGGCATTGTTTTTTACTGTGTAAATTCCATATGTCACTTGTATCGCCAATTTATCAATATTGCCAGAATTATGTTTATTTTTTATTTTTTAAATTCCCATTATTTAAAAAAAAAAAAAAATTAATTTTTTTTTTTTTGTGGGTTGCATGATGAAATGCATGTGTGTGTGTATATGTATGTGTGCATGAATGTATGTATCTATGCATTGATAGATGGTTGGATGGTTGGATGGATGTATGTATGTATATATATGTGTGTGTGTGTGTTTATGCATGCATGTATGGATGGATCATGCATTTGTCTATATCTGAATGTGCCGTTGTATGTATTTACGTATGCATGCATAGATGGTTGGATGGTTAAATGGATGGATCATGCATGTGTTTGTATGTATGTGCATGTATTGGTAGATGGTTGAATGAATGGATAGATGTATGAATCCACCATTTTTCCCACGGATCCCCAATGTTTCCCTGAATCAACGGTACATGCTTTTAGGCCCCATTAATGGAAAACTTATTATCTGTCTTTTTTTGCAATTATTTGATCCTACATATTCAAATATGTGTATTTTAGCATCTTCTGAAGTTTCATCTAGAAATTCTACCATTTTCCCTGCATTCAGTGATACATTTCTTAGTCTCAGTGATAATATCGGCACTATTGATACATATTTCCATATCCCCAGCCAACGATACATGTAACGATGTCGTTACTTCGAACATTGCTCACGACATATCAAGTCTTAAAAATAGGCTTTCAAGTTGGAGTTTGGAAGAAGGCAAACCTTAATGTTATTTTCCTAACATTTTTCTGTATTTCTGTTGTTGTTGTTCTTCTTTTTGTATTTTTTATTTTTTAATAATTTTCAGGAATGGAGGCGATTGCACATGGCCGATTTTCTTAGGATGACCGTCGGTTTCATGGACGAGTTGGAGCTGCCTGAATCTAAACCAAGGGTGGCCACCTATGAATCTTTCTTTCAGCAGAATTGAGAGAAAAAATCGCCCTCGATGAAACAATCTCCCCATTTCTCAAATAAGTGTATGTGATTTGAATCTTTCAGCGCATTGATATCACTGACCATGGTTTCATCATCTCGCTAGAGATGATCCTAGCCATCGGATCTTTCATCATTTATAAACCAAAAATTCATAAAACATAGTCTAAGTAAGCATTTTAGAGGTCATCTAATCCCACACATGAGTATTTGCCAGCCCATCTAAATGCCAAACCACCTGCTGGTGGATCACATGGGTGTGAAATCCAAGTCATCCATCAGGTGGATCCAACCATGTAGATGTCCTTTATATATATGTATATAAAATCATAGGGAAACAATAGAAGAATATAAGAAAAGTACCAAGATTTTCTAAGCCGTCCATTGTGCCCCATGTGAGTTACCCATCTGATGGATGGCTTGGATTGCACTTATGTGCATCTTAAAATGTTACTCCCATGTGTTTCTGTCAAAACCAGCATTCGAGTGTGAGTTTGGTAAACAGATTGCAGCATGTTTGGTGATCACGACCGTTCTTTTTTATGGGCTACCAAATGGAAACAGGGCATACTCCAGAAAGAAAAAGGGGATTGGACTGGGATAGTCACAACCCACAGCAGCTGGACGTACGTTATTTAACTATCATGGCCCACCAGCTGAATTTATTTTTGGGTAAGAACATCTAAAAGGTCAGACCTTCCTAATGGACGGCTTGGATATTGCACCTGTCCGTCATGGGTAAATGGCCCACTCCCTATTATAGAACTGATCATCCAGTGGGTCCCACCTTGGATTAGCTACAATGCAGATGTTACCGTCACCGGATGATCAAACCGTTAGATCAAAAGGACCTTTTCATGGCAGATGTGCACCGTTGATTTTTTATTTTTTTTTTGCTTTGACAGTCCCCATCTACAGATCACGAGTGGGGGGCAGCTGGGATCATCTTCGTGAACAAATCCAGGTGGGCCCATGTGATCAACGATTACCATCAGTGCATTATGGGGACTGACCCTTGTGAGAAGCGGATTGGTTGGTGACCGTGATGTGGGCCCCACCGAGATGCGTGTGTATTATCCACGCCTTCCATCTGTTTTGCCAGCTTATTTTAGCTCATTAACCTAAAAAATGAAGTAGATCCACATCACAGATGGACCACACCACAGGAAACAGTGGTTGTTGACCATTAAAACTTCCTGGGGTAACATAACTTTTGGATGAAGCTGATATTTGTGTTTTCCCTTCATCCAAGGTTTGTGTGTCCCTATCAACAGGTTGGATGGCAAACGAACATTACGGTGGGCCCTAGTAAGGTATCAACACTGTTTCCTGTGGTGTGGTCCACTTGAGCTTCGGATCTGCTTCATTTTTGGGTTTATGATCTAAAATGAGCTGGAAAAATGGATGGACGGCGTGGATATAAAACACATACATCACGATGGGCTCCACAGTGGTTTGGGGTCACCAGCCAATCCTCTTCCTTATACAATACAGGGATATGATACGGTATAGCCGGAAGCACCGCAGTGTGGTAGAGCAATCTCTCCAAAGGACACGTGTTACGGTGAAATACTGATCGGGTCCACCACTCATATACTGGCATCAGGACGGATTGTTTGCGTGTTAAAAATACAACACATGGGACAATCCTGTCCGTTACTTTTTCTACAGTATATCCCGCTGCCAATTTGACCGTTAACTGTTATTTATTTATTTATTTCAACTGTCGCTTCACGGATTCAATGGATACGATTGTCCAATAGGATACATTTTTTTGATGCGTAAACCATACATACAAATCCCTGCATATGGACGGACCTGATTTTCACATGGCACTTCCACGTGTCCTGTATGGAGATGGATCTACCATATTACAGTTCTTCCGGCTCCACCGACCAATCATCTCCGCTCTCGTGTCTTCTCTCATGAAGAAACAGAAGAGTTTTGATACTCTGTAATACTGTGATGGATGATACGCATTCACTTAGAAATTACTAAAAATTGTATATTTTTTTTACAAGTATTACAAATGAAACCATCCAGATTATGTGTACCACTTTAGATGTGATCACCTAAATATCAGATTGGTGGACGTTTATTGGACGGTAATAATGAAAAGCATCCAACGGTCTCATTTCAACAAAAAAGTGTCCATGAATCTAGGGTTAAGATTATTAAAAAATAAAAATTTTGGCCTGTAAAATTGGAGCTACTGGGTTCTAAAATGTCGGTTTATTTTTAGAATAATGTATGCCACCTAAGTTCCAGCGTATGAAGCGTCTTATGCAGCCGGAGTATCAAATAAGTCCCCACCGATGACGGTGCGGCCCTAATCGTGGGGCCCACCTTGATGTATGTATTCTATATCCACACCGTCCATCGTTTTTCCAGATCATTTTAGAGCAACAACCCAAAAATGAAGAAGATCCGATTCTCAGGTGGACCATACCACAGGAAATGGTGGCGATTGACCATTAATTGGCTATAAAATTTTTGGATCAAGCTGATATTTGTTTTTTTTCTTTTGGACCATACCTCAGGTATGTGTGACATTATCAACAGGTTAGATGGCAAATAAAAATTATGTAAACGTTACTGTGGGCATTCAATAACCACTGTTCCCTATAGTATGGTCCATCTGAGATTTGGATGTTTATTTTAGGGATCTTGCACTAAAATGATCTCGAAAAACGGATGGATGGCGTGGATATAGAATACATACATCAAGGTGGGCCCCACGGTAAGGGGCCGCACCGTCTTGGGTGAGGCCGAGCAGCACCTAATCCGCTACAGAAGGGAGAACCGGCCTAAGATGGACGGCCTGGATCCAGTGCCCATTTTCAACGTGTAAATTTCTTTACTGGAGCGACGAACTCCCCTCCGTGATCCAGCACGCTCGATCAGAGTCCACTCTGTTCTCTTCCGTTCTCCGCTCCTTCGGATCCTAAACTATCAGTCGCGTCGCACGGGATCTCTTCCACCGCTTCTCCTCCACTTCCATCTCGATCGAGATCGGAGAAGGAAGAAACAGGAACGCATCCGTCGCGAAGAACCAAAGACAAAAAAAAAAGCACTTATTTCCCAAGCCAGGTTCTCTCTCTCTCTCTCTCTCTCTCCGTGGATGAAATCGTAGCGGTTTTAGGGTTTCATGTGTTAGGGTTTTGCGGATTTCGTTTACATCTTGGAATTAGGGTTTTCTCTAACAAGATGGATCTTCAGCAGCTATTTGCATGGTCTTGGTTTGATTTCTTTAGAAGGATTTTCCCTGTTCAGGCGCGCCGGACTGAGATGTTTCCGGCGCCCATCACTACTGTATAGCTAGCTGCATGGTAGAACCGTCCATTTGGTCTGCCCTACCTTGGATAATCAACTGGTTCAACCACCAGTTGGACTACTGACCGTCTAATTAGTGTCCTTCGAATAAGAATGGAAATGGCTACGGTCCACAGTCAACTGACAATCTGTTGATTGAGCGGTTAAGATCGTCTAACAGGTGTGATTTCTGAGAGTGGATCATCAACAGTGGGGCCCACTTGATGATGGTCAATGGCTACGAGTGGTGGGTTCATCGGACTGCCTTCGTCACTGGAGACAGCTTTATTTTTCTTGTGGTAAAGGGTGGTAGTCTGTAATTCCAGTGATGGGATGTGGGCCCTATCACTTCCACATCGCTGTTCATGACTAGTTTAGATTGCATTGTGATGTCTTAGTCTCATGTTCTTCTAGCTAATGTGTTTGGATTTCTAATACAAAATTTGAAATGATTGAATTTTTGGGAGGCAAGAATAAGATCTGTGAACTTTGTCAATTGCATATTTTGCATTAACCATATGCTTACTTAGCAAAATATTTTCATCTGAATTCCAATATTGAATTTAGAAGCTATTTAGCAAGGTGGGTTGAAATTTCTAAAGGAGAGGCAGACTCTCGATGGTGTTTTGGTGGCGAATGAATGTATGCATTCAAGGGAAAAAGATGGCATAGCTGGGAGCCTGTGCAGAGTTGACATGGAAAAAGATTATAATCATGTTGATTGTAAGTTTTTATTATACTTCGGTAGTGGAATGGGTTTTGAGCGGAAATGGATTGGGTGGATGAAAGAATGTACATCGTTGACGGTTTTACGTATCTTTGATTAATGGATCTCTCGCAGATTACTCCTCAAGCTCAGGAGGTCTTCAGCAGGGGATCAATTATCACCTCTTCTTTTCTCTTTGGCAATGGAGAGTTTTAGTATGATGATAGACATGGATTCTAGAATCAACCTTATCATTAGATTTGGAATTGGAACCAGAAACGGTGCTGTCTCATCTCCATTTTGTAGGTGATATACTCATTTTTTGTAGGGGCATCCTTGCATTAGTTATTAGATATGAGAGGCATGCTTTGGTGCTTTGACGGAGTTTTAGGACTTCAGGTGAACTTGGAAAGATTACGTTCATGGGAATTGGCTCAAGCGAGGAATTAATTAAAAGTCTAGCTGAGCAAATCATCATCATCTAAGCCCTGTCCCATCTACTTGGTGCCAGTTACATGAATTCTATTATACCATTCCACTCTTTCAAGGACCATATCCTCATTTGAAAATTGAAGGTCCCTTGCTCTCTTATCTTGGTCTCCTACTTGGGTGCGATTCCAAGGAGACTGTTCTGGGACTCATCGTTGAAAGGATGGAAATGAAGCTATTTTGATCAAGGATTAAAAATCGGAAAGGATGGAAACCAATAAATCATCTATATTGGCTGATAAGGCCCAATCTGCGATTCACATGATGAAATTGCACATATGGCATGCATATGCCTTGGAGTGATGCACGTTGTGAATGAGGGGTATCCATGCATGGTACCTATGTTGTGAAGAAAGGGAAGGCCGACATAACAATCTCAGCCTTGCAACTAACAAGAGTGACGAGGACGGTACGATATATTGCAACAATTGGAGGAATAGAAGATCATTGACAAATGATTGATGAGGGCGTCGATGCAATAGGTGGGGGAGAATGTCACGGACCCATCATTCACAAGGGATTAAATCAGGGACTTAGTTAATTATGCTCTTCTTGGACAATAGAAGCTTTGACATGCTGTGTAGAGGAGGCTAGGGTCCCATAGAGTTGTGTAGAGTAGTATAGAGATCTTTGAAATACTCTACAGTTCTCTAGTTAAGTCTTATAGAGAAAGTAGTTTAGAATAATCTAGAAGGCTTCTAGAGTGTTCCTAGCTGTTGGACGATCGCCACATGGCACCATCCTTGCTAGCGGTGTCCATAATGTTCTTGGGTCTATATAATGTGGGGTCCTAATTTGTAACTATCTTTAGAATCCTTTGAAAGTTGTAAGCTTTGGTGCTGTTGAGTAATAGAAGCATTATTCCATTCTCTCATGTGTGGGGTTTGGTGCATAACGCTTGGGTTTTGCACTTGGGGGATAGGTTGACTCGTCCACGACGAGACTATGAGTACGAGTGTCGCATGCTCTACACTTAGGGAAGCACTTGTGCCATGACACTGGTTCTCCCTAGTCTTGAGGTTAGCCAATTAGGTGGATTGAAGGCGGCTAGCTAGAGAGGGAGTAATGTGGGGGTTCTCTCGCTATCGGTGCCTCTATATGTATCTTTCTTTGATTCTCTTATTCATTGTTCTAATAAAATTTTGTTGCCTTGCAGGAGGAAAAAAATCCTGAACCATGGGCCCGCTTGTCTGAACTAAAAAAACAGAGTACATTGTACAAAGCCTCAGGTCATTGATCCCATGATTCCTCTTTAGTTCTATGCCACTGCCTTATGCAAATACATTTTTCTATATCTTATGCATTTATGAAGTGATTTTTTTTCAATACCATCATATACTTGTCTACAGATGTCAGCACACCGGGTTTTCTAAAGTCTGCATGTCCTACATTAACATACATGTCCAAGTTACATTGGATATAATGGATGGGGAATTGTATGATACGTGGCCTGCAGGTTTGCAGAGTATGTGCCTCCAAGTGCTATGGATCAGTTATCCACTAATTTTTTTTCGGTTGAGTCCCACAGGATAGATGGACCATGCCCCAAAACTCTCTCAAATAGGGAGATCCCTGCGATCAATATTGACCTTCTTCAATTGAATGTGGATTGATGTCTCATCTCTTTAGTCGTCGATGCTTAGGCCATAAGTCGAAAGATTAATATAGATCTATCAAAGGAAATTTTGAGCCATAGTCCATCCATGGTTGGAAAGAATAGACCTAGTGGTTTGTATTGCCGAATCATACACTTGTCAGAGTTGAAAACCAATGTATACTCTGCAGATATGTAAGCCATGTTTCATACAATTCCTTATGGTGGATTTCTTCAAGTTCTGTTGGTTGTTTGGTGGCCTATGGAACTTGGAATTTTGTTTTATTCAATAATATAAATCAGACTGTATTGAAATTTGAACCATAGGTTCTTGCTAATTTCTATTTATGGACCATCATCATCATCTAAGCTTTATCCCTATTAATGGGTTCCAACCCATGGCTCAATGGTAGATAGAGTGCGTTTCAACATTGAGGCCATGGGTTCGAGCCCATGTCACCTTTCAAAAAAAAATAAAATTGGGGTCAGCTACATGAATCCTATTCTTCGATTCTACTCTATCAAGGCTAATTCTATTTATTGATAATACAAAAAAAGCAATGAGATATGAATTAAGTTTTTTCTCTCAAGATACCTTATTGATGTGTCCAACAACCATGCCTGACATAGAAATCCATGTGAAAAGTTGAGTTTCTTCATCAACAGGTTTAACTTGTAATGTGCTGCAGTTTGATGGATCATGGTTCAAAATATCAGCCCATATGTATCTGTTGGAAAATTGATACCATGTATTTCTCACTTACATTGCTTATATGAGAACAAATTGGTCAAAATTTGCACCTTATTGGTCAATAGATAGTGCATAGCAGCAGAGATATACCAATATGTATATCTTGGAGCTGTCCGATACACACTCCAATGTTGATATTTTGAACCTCTAATGAAAAAATCAATCATTGCAGCGGTATCTGTTTACATTTCTCTAATTTCATATCTGAAACAATATGAGTAGAAGACCCAAATCTGGTGCATCTCCAGTTGTTCTGCTTGGTTAATTCAGTGTTTTGCACAGACTTTGAGAAAAATTTGGAATTTATGACAGTTTTATGTTGGAGACGGAGTATCTGTTTTTGTAACCTCTGTTCTTTGGATGCTTGCAGGGATGAGAAAGAGGCACTGGAATTTGCTATACTCTAACCTTATTGCGATGCTTGCAGGTTTGGCTATACAGCGTCATGAAAGGTATCACAAATGAAAGTTATATGTCAAAAGAATCTAACATGGGTTCGGAACACATTGCCAAGAAATATTGCACAACTGTGGATGGTGTAGCTCGTATGGGTGAGGCTTTCCTAACGATCGAAACTCCTGTGAGAAGGACATCAGCTGAGTCTGAAGGACATTTAAATCTTGATCAATATGCGAGTGTCACTCCATATGTTGGTATGGAGTTTGAATCCGAGGAGGCTGCAAGGATATTCTATGATGAATACGCCTGGCGTACAGGTTTCAGCATCCGCACCAATTTCAGACGCCGTTCAAAGCGTGATGGAACCACTATCGGCTTGGTGTTTGTTTGCTCCAAAGAGGGATTCCGTCGGAGTCAATATCCAAGCAAGCGGCGGCCAACAAGGGAAGGTTGCAAAGCACTGATTTCAGTAAAGAAGGCAGATTCCGGGAAATGGGTGGTGGTAAAATTTGTTGAGGACCATACTCATGCATTGGTATCTCCAAAAGAATTGTCTCTCCATGAATCACGTGGTGCTCGTGTGGGTGAGATTGATGCAACGGGAACTGAATCTGAAGGACTTGAAATTCTTGATCCGTATGTGGGTATGGAGTTTGAATCAGAGAAGGCTGCAAGGATATTTTATTATGAATATGGTAAAAATGTTGGTTTTGGCATACGAACCAATTTAAGACGTCGCTCGAAGCGTAATGGGAAAACTATTGGCCTGGAATTTGTATGTTCCAAAGAGGGGTTCCGTCGCAAGGAATGCAAAAATATGCGAAGGCCAACAAGGGAAGGGTGCAAGGCAATGATTAGGATAAAGAAGGCAACTGGTGCAAAATGGGCTGTTACAAGGTTTGTGAAGGATCATAATCATGAATTGGGGACTCAAGAAAAAATGCCCATTGCTCGATCACGTAGGCGTGGATCCAATCAATCTGGCAGATTCAACAACATTGGAGCTTTGCAAGATCATTCAAACTATATTCGAAGTCTTCGAGAGAGGGTCCTTGGAAGAGAAGCTCAATATGTGCTAGAATATTTCAAACGGATGCAAGCAAAGAATGCCTCCTTCTTTTATGCAATACATGCTGACAAGGAATATAATATGACCAATTTCTTCTGGGCTGATGCTAGGTCAAGGATGGCTTACACCTACTTCGGTGATGTGGTTACGTTTGACACCTCACATAGGATGAATCAACATGGAGTACCATTTGCACACTTCATAGGGGTTAACCATCATAAACAACCTGTCCTATTGGGTTGTGCGCTGATGATAGATGAAACTGAAGCTTCGTTTGTTTGGTTGTTTAATACATGGCTTGAAGCAATGTCTGAACACCATCCATTCTCACTTATCACAGATCAAGATCCAGCTATAGAAGCTGCAGTTGCAAAGGTATTCCCCAGAACCCGTCACCGTTTTTGTAAGCGTGACATCTCAAGCAGAATCCCAGAGAAGTTGGGTAATGTAGAGTGCCGGCTTGAAGATTTTATAGGAGATTTCTCTAAATGCATCAACTTGACTGAGTTAAATGATGAGTTTGAATCAGTTTGGCAGTCGCTCATTGATAAATACAAACTTGGGGAGAATGAATGGCTATCTTCTCTATATAAAAGCCGCGAACAGTGGGTCCAGGTGTACTTACATGACGAATCCTATGGTGATAGTATAGGCTCACTTTTCAACCGGTATTTGAGTCCACACAACTCCCTTCAAATGCTTCTTAATCAATGTGAAAAGGCCGTAGATAGTCAGTACGAAAAGGAACTTGAAGAGGACTTCAAAACAAGTTACATGAAACCAATATTGAAAACGGAATTGCCCATGGAAAACCAAGTGGCAGAAGCTTATACAAGAACAATATTCATGGAATTTCAGGAGCAGTTGTTTCAAAGTCTTCATCATACTGCAGAAATAACCAAGGATGGCCCAATTAACACGTTAAGGGTGGTAGAATTTGGGGTGGAGAAGAGGGCGTACACTGTTACGTTTGACGTTTCAGAAGTGAGAGCAAGTTGTAGCTGCCAAATGTTTGAGTATACTGGAATTCTTTGCAGACACGTCTTAAGAGTCTTCTCTATGAAAAATGTTATGAAGCTCCCATCTCATTACATTCTGAAAAGGTGGTCAAAAAATGCCACAAGCGGATCCGATGAACGCGACATGGAAATGCAAGGGAGTTATCAAGACTCGTGGACTTTCAGATATAATGATTTATGTCGTCAGGCCATAAAATATGCAGGGGAAGCTGCAACAACTATAAACATCTACAGTGTTGCAATGCGTGCTTTGCGGAAGGCTTTCGAAGAAGTTGATGCTGCAAAAGAAACTGATGGCATTGTCATGCAACCTGGCTATCTAGGCAATGGTGTTTGTCACCAAGACAATGTCTGTGCAGTGAATCCGCCTGATAATGTAATGGTGGACAGGACATTGGGCGATCGTCAGTATGAGAAAACTAAAGGGCACCCCTCCAGTAGTACTGGACCCACATCAGAGGAGCAGCGAAAGAAGAAAAGAAAATGTCAGATATGCAAGTATCCTGATCATGACAAGCGCAAATGCCCATACTCGAGGGCTGCAGGGTATATGAAAAGCTTTTCTCAATGGTTTCCATCTTTTTTCTTTCTTTTTTTCTGGGGAGCTTCCAACCTTCTTAACCAAGCTCATCTGTCAATGTTTCCAACTCATTTTTCAGGGTTAATTCTAACATTGTCGAGGACATGCTTGAAAGTCAGCGCTTACATAGTGGTATGAGTGGAGAACAACTTGGGTTCTCTGACAATATTTCGTGAGTATTTTTTCTTTCTATGCATTCATTGGCATGTTTAAAAATTCAGGCCTATTTGGATCGTGGGAGAAAAAGAAAAGGAGAGAAAACTCAAGGGCCTGTTTGGTTGCTGGGGAATTGATTCCCTGGTTCTTATGTTTCCTGGGGGATGTTAGAGTTGGCCTAGTACTCCTGGGAAAATATTTTACTTCTGTTTGGTTGATATGCCGGGTTTTGTGGGGAATTCTGGGAAAAGTCTAACATTCTGTTTTAATTCCCTAGGTTTTAAATTTCCCACTACAAGCTGGGGCAAGGTTTTATTTTTTATTTTTATTTTTTTTAAGGAAAAGCTTGGGAATGGAATTCCTGGGGAATTTAAAAATCAGCTAAAAAGAGTGAACCAAACTTGGTTTTCATAAACACCAGGGAATTACTAAGCCGAAAATTAAAAACCCAGCAACCAAACATAGGTTTTCCACTGTTTGGACTTTTTGCTTTGTTTGGATAGGAAAGGAAATAGTGAGATCAGAAATGGCAATCATTGGCTTTCCATGGTCAAATTCTCACGCACAATATACGAGGTGAAAATTGTGGGAGGAACATGAGATTTCCATTTGCCATCAAAACAAGACTCAAAAAATGAAATCCATCGTTGAATAATCATTATTCTTCTTTTCCCACAATCCTAACTGGCCCTTTGTTAACATTTCTTATATATTCTGACATTGAAATGCTCGACTGAAACAGGGTTGTCCATATGGGTGACAACAACTTCTTTCGATATGTATAGCCTAATCAGAGTCCTTCCCGAGCCAAAAATTATTTCAAGGTCTTTTCAGTTTGATTGCTATTTTCTAACATCTAAAGCTTTGTATGTAGATTATGATTGGCCAAATTAACTATTGTTTTAGGAGTTCAATCATCTCTGTTGCAGGTTTTCCATGTAATTAGCTTCCAGGATTGCAGAATACCCCTCCAATGAGCTTGTCATGCAATATGGTAATATTCATCCTCAAAACACCCATCACAAGTTTCTCTTGCACTTACCCCACTTCTCTCTGGGCAAATAAATCTGGCCAATTCCAAAGGTGGTTGGTTTATAATTTATTCTTCATTTTTTCCCTGATGGGTTGTGATGTTTCCACCTGAATTCGGAGCCTGTAACGTGTCGTTTTTTAAGCATTTCATTTCATGGTTATTTACACTCAGTCAATTTAGTTAAAAATCAATTTTATTGCAGCATATAGTTTCACACGAGTTTGCTGTCTAATATCAAGGGCACGTCCAATCAAGTCGAATGATGCCCTTTATGTTTTTATTTTTACTTTTTTAAGAGAAGGATCTATGTGGTGTTATACAGGGTGCAAAAGCCCCCAAAAATGTGCAAGTACACTTAGGTTTTCAGATATTGTAAGAGGGACCCATGTCTTAATGATCCAAACCAATCATTCGTGGGCCTCACCGTGGGTACCCCATGCACCAAAAGAGACTCCTATATAGGAAAATACTAGCCCATCGATTGGCAGCATAGATTATTAAGAAGGAAAATACATCAACAGTCCACATCCAACCTTGAAAGAGAATAGAACCTTTCTATCTGGGGCTGTTTCATTGTGCATGATTGACCCCAATGGAGCCTTCTATATCCAATGGTTCAGATCATTGAACTATGGGCTCCCACTTGCACAAATTGAAAACCCAAGTCTACCGCATTCGGTATTCCTCTTTTAATCTCATGTTATTTTCCTTGATAAATATGCCCTTTTAACCTCTTTCCTTTTATGTTGTTTGTTTCTTATTTTTAAAATTTTTCATGCAGGATTGTTTGACCAAATGTATTTGATGGCCTACTTGGTGAAGCAATCAGAATGCAGATGGGCTCAATAGTGCTGAACTAAACATTTGGACTGGGTTTTATTTTTTGTTTTCTCCCCCCCAATGGAAAGTGTTTCCATTTCAGATCTGTTTAGAGTTGGGTCAGATATCATATGCTTGTATGTATCTGTTGTAAAATATGTGTGTATTTCATTAGAGCATTTGGTTCGCTTTGTTCATTGAAATGTGAAATCCTCAAATCTTATGGCCTGTTTGGTAGATGCCTAAAATGAGTTCATCTCATTTTATCGTAAAAATAATCTTGATGACCAACAATCGGCATCTCTAATGCATGGCACTTGTAGCAATTTTCAGATTTCTTATTTTGTTTTGAGGTAAGATGAGAAACACGTATAACAGTCCTTTGCCGCCTCCACCGCTAAAAATGAAGGTAGATGTGATGGCCACCTGCACATCTGTCGACACATGACACACCTAATCATAATGGGTACATGCCTGCAAGGCCAGTGCTATTCATTGGGTGGACCCCATTACACATCTCTTGGCCAAAAGGATAGCAGGTTAGCCTGGTCGTTAGGTTGGCCATGTTTACCTAGGGTGCAGTCCATTGGTCAACATTTTTAAACCATCCATTTCTTAGTACGAGTATGGCCCACCTGATTAATGTTCCCTGCGGAATGGGTCAGCTCATGCGTCTTTGGAGGATTCTTAGTTATGTGTTCTTTTTTTTTTGTTCCTTCATATATGCATCAGGCACACTATGGGCATTAGATCCAGATCTTTCATCTGATAAACCTCGTGAGAATGTATTCTAGCATACCTCAAGCGTCCCAAACACCATGCTTGTAGCCAATATGCTCGAGTTCATAGCATCCTTCATCCAACGGTCTGAACCCAACCAAAACGGATTACATGGACAAAAAGCTACACATTTACACACTAGAAACCACCAATACAAATATCAAGCTTTTGCTTAAGCAAAATAATATAAAATCTTACAACAGGCATAGTGTTAAGCATTACATGGACAAAAAAGCTACACATTTACACTAGGAAACCAATCTGCTGCTTTTTTGTCTGACCTCACTTTTGATCTTCAGAACTGGTTTTGGAGCCCCCAAAACCTCTGATTACCAAATTGAGTTTTCTTCAAATCCAGTCTTGTGGAGGTCTAAAGGCTGTCGGCATTTGATCAGTTGGCCACACAGCAAAAGAAGATCAGCGTGTGGCCCGAAAAAAATTCTCCGGCCATGACTTCATACCAGTACCACCCTCTTATTCTAAAAGCTCTCGTCTAATTGGTTTCTGCCCATCAATCTCAGTGGTCGTATGGCGCTGCAGAAGAGTTGGTGTTTGGATTTCACTGGCCACCCCCAGTCCTCCACATGTCTCCGCTGTCTGAACTGCTACCAGTCTGATTGGGAAGGGACGCCTTCCCAAGATCTCCATCCAGACTCATTTGCTGGACTTCTTGTGGGGACAGTATCTTGATACAGCGGACGCAGTTCACAAACTCTCTGCAGAGTCAGAAATTAATTTTTTTTTAAAGAACTTGAAAACCGCACTGTATCAAGTAAACTTGATAAACAAACTACAGCTCCAGCCTCTTTTTTTTTCAAGGGTTCTATTGCTCAAGGCTTTTTCTATATTAAAAGGAAACAGAACAACGGGGAGAAAAAAAAAAAAGGAACCCTACACCAGTACTCAGTCTAGATTCAAGACCACTCAAAACTGCCTCCAAGTTTTTAGAGCTTTGTCGAGTAGCAGCGAAAAATGGCAAAAATACACTATTTCTAGTCAATGTCCATTTTTTATAATCATCCAAAAAAACAAGTAAAATGTGAATCTGTAGTCTAGAAAAAGCTTACATGTTTGATTAACTACGTTAGTTCTTGTGATGAATGCTAATCCAGTTTCTCTACAACCCTGAGGACCCTCCTATCAACATATCCAATGCTCTGTTTCCATATCTCCGTTTCTCTTGAAACTCTCCCCTACATCCATATTTCCATTTTCTCTTCAAATCCTCTAGATTTTCACGAGCCTCATTCCCATGGTGTGCCGTACGTAAAGGTAACAGTGGCAACCATTATACGTTACGGGGTTGTAACAATCGTAGCAATTATTATGGAAAAAAATGACCTGTAACCGCCGTTAACAGCCCGTTATGCCCCCTGTAAAGGCCATAACAGCCTGGTAATGGCCTCTTATAGGGCAAATACAAGTTTTTCAGATTTTTTTTTTTTCAACATTACAGGCAGATACAATTTTTTTTTTTTTTTCTTTGTTTTTTTTTGGGGGTTTTCTCTTTCAATAAAAAAGAGACCGTAATAGCCAACCCCTATCGTAAAGTAATGGTGGTAGCTGTTATAGCCACCGTTACGGTTACAGAATATCTTGCTCATTCCAGCTTTCACATGCTTAAAAAATGTTTCCTAGGTTAATCCCCAACTATATACAACCAGTACTGTTATCTTCCCAATGAAATGCCCATACCATCTTTCTTGCATGCCCCTTCTGTAATTTTTCTTCCTACCACACAATGAGAATGATATACAAAAAGTAATAGGAATCCAGTGCTATTGACAACATCTATGTCAGTCATCAAGCATTTATATACACATGGGCTTATCTGGACCTTCCATATATTCTCCCCTGCAATGGGTGGAGCTTTCCTCAAAAATCATATCGATCAGGTGATCCGAGCCACTGATCAGAGAAATCTTGATCATTACAAATGGACGGTTAGGAGAAAACCCAACCAACGGTTGACATTCAATATGAATAGTCATCCCATTAATGGACAGGATTGTTTGGCTGGTGTGGCCTGTGACCCGTCCCATGGTAGGCCATGCATACGGAGATTGAGTGCTTGATAACTTAGACATTAGGGTTTACCATTGGAACTGGACACCATTCTCCAAATGTTATTTCTTGCAAGAAAAAAGTCAACTTACTCCCACGGGTCGTCACCAAGAAGCAGGACATCATTCTCGAGGTCCACATAAACCAGCTTCCAGCCTATCCTCTGTCGATCCTCGAGCTGACCTTCAATCCCAAACCTACGTGCCAGATCTTGTTTGAGCTCCTCATAACCTGAATAACGGGTAATATCTACAGATCTTCCCACGGCCCCGCGTTTGTACACCTATAAATGAGGGAAAGTATCAGTAATAGCACAACAAGCAGCATCTATAGGTTATACCTAGTTTGTGTCATTTTTGTGTCACAGCAGAAGAACGCATAGCAAACACATCTAACCTTGGTGAAGGTACGCATTCGCTGAAACTGAGGGGGAGGAGCCCATGAGCCTCCGTTCAAGAAGCCACCATCACTGATTGTAGAATCGATGGGGACTGTAGGACTGAATGTCATGTCTGGGACCCACAAGGACTGAGAAACGAGGGAGGATGAGAGCTCCTCGTGTACTACTTTAGATCCACCATAGTTGGTGAGCATGTTTCCAGATGAGAGATGATTTTGGAAATCCTTCTCTGATCCAATGTTCTTAGCTAGCAGAGGATCGGGACTCAATGGTATGCCCAAGGGCCCATCGATGTTAACTCCAAACAGAACATTATTCCTAGGATCGGCCTGAACTTCACTGTTTTGAGTTGTGTCTCTGAACAACATCGCTGATGGATTGAAAGGTGACAGCGGATTGTTTTGCTGCAATGGCCCATCAGTCTGAGAGAGGCATACTGACGTTCCGGAAGATGCATCCAAGCAATCCATCTGTGGAGCACTTGTATATGTCTGCAGAGTGGGCGCATGATGGCTTTGATTTTTGGAAATGGGAATCAATGCCTTGATGTCGCCATCAGTTTTCTGCAACTCCTTAGTTACATTCAAGTTAGTTGTCATGGATTCCAACGTGCCTGGACTAAAAATCGTCGTTGCGGATTGAGCCATCTCCTCTGTTGAGACCATTCCACGGTGGGTACCATTCATAATTGGTGTTGGAAGGACAGGGCAGTTGTTTGTAGAAGGGGATGTGGAACAAGATGGGATTTCATCAGTGAGCCCTGATTGTGATCCTCCGGCTGTCAATAAAGAGCCAGTGGGAGTTGAGAGCAGATTGGTCAATGGCAGTGGAGGAAGTACCGACATAGGCAACTCAGGCAGCATGAGTTGCTGCTGCTGAAGCTTCGGTTGTGACTGTTGCTGCATCGGTTGGGAAAAATGGACACCCACTTGAGTATTCTTCACTGTCTGCTGCGGGATCACGTGCTGCTGAGAAAGGGAATTGGGGTTTGATGGATGATGCGGCACTTCCAAGAGCTGCCTTTGCTGCTCCTGGAGCTGGGTAAGTTGAGGCTGCTGAAGTGCAGGTTGTGACAAGAGTGACTGCTGTTGTTGCTGAAGTTTCTGCAACAGCTGCAGCTGAATCTGATGTTCGGATAGCGGTAACTGCTGGTTTGCTTGCTGGGGGAGCTGAACCTGCATTCGATTTTGCTGTTGGTTTAGACTGACATTCTGCTGTTGCTGTTCCTGTTTCTGTAGCAGTTGCTGTTGCTGGCTTTGGCTGAGGTTGGCTTGAGGTTGATGGTTTTGGATCAGCGACTGTGGCTGCTGAATATTGTTCTGGACTAGAACCTGAGGCTGTAAGATTGGGGAATGCATTTGGTTCTGGGGAAGTGCTAGATTAGTTAATTGCTGCTGCCTCTGCTGCTGGTTGATGGCATCCAGCTGTTGTTGATGAGGTAGATTAATGGAGCCTAATTGGTTCAATGTGGCTGGTAGCTTCGGAAGCTGATTGAAATGCTGGGCTTGTTGTGGTGGCCTTGGAATGTTGAATTGTAAGTTGTTGCTATGCTGTAATGCCTGCGCCTGCGCCTGCAACCCCAACTGACGGGACAGTTCAGTTGCAGTCATGTTTTGGACCAAGGGTCCACTAAGCGAGCGCAAAAGGCCTGTCTGTATTGCTGCATTAGAGAGTGGGGGATTTTGTTGCATGTTCATCCATTGAACTAAGCTGAGCCCGGGTAGTACGGAACCCTGAGACATAGGATCCTTCATGCAAATTTCGTCACCCACCCATGGCATCGTCCTCTTGGAAAGTTTCTCAATATCCAACAATTCATCATCTGCAAAAGCAAATCATAAAATTGGCTTCTTAGTTGTTCCCCTGTTGAAACCATAAAGTGCAGTTGTGTGGCTTCTATTGAAAAGCATGCTCAGCATTCAATAATTGGAAAAGGATTACATGGCCTGTTTAATAACATGTGAATCAATTAGAGCTGATTGTCAACTTGAAAGCAAGCACAACTCAAAAGTTGATTTTGAGATTTTTCGAGTTTGGGTTGATTTTCAGCGGCCGCACAAATGGGATGGTTTAGAATATCTGGCACGGTATGCAATGGAAGCATGGACGTCGCTCCTGCCAAAAAAGAATCATGTAATTTCTGCATGATTTCACTCTGCAGGACTCCCACAAAATGACAAGCAGGTGAGAGTAAGTGGAGCAGGCTCCACCATATGTGCAAATCTTTCTTAGAAAATTTTGGCCAAACTCACCCCCATGGAGTATGAACTCCACGTTACCAATCTCTCTTTCATGGTTCACTGTAGGTTTTCCATCAGAAAAAAAAGGGGTTAAGAAAAGGGCAAACATTTTGTCCCACCTTTTCCCTATCTTCATTAAATGTCCCACACTTTTCACTTCTACTCCAATTTACTTTTCCTTGTCCTTTTGTCCATAAAATGCTTTTGAACCAAGTCAACACTACATAAGCCATAGAACACCTTTACCATCCACTTCACTTTTTGGGAATGCACATTCAGATGGATAGGGGTTTTGCCGCATCTGTGCATATATGACACAAGTGTGCAAGATCCCCGGTGTCCATCAGATGGTCTCCTTAGTGCTGTCCCATATTTAAAAAATTATGGGAGCCCACTACAGTGGGCAACAAAGTACATCAAATGTAGACCATTGGTTATCATTTTTCTAACCGACCTTTCGCTATATATCTATGACCCACGCTGATAAATGGATCAGTCTGAAGTTTGGGCTCCAGAGCATTCACTGTCGAGACATCCTATGAAAGGCCCTGATCTCATACACATGTGCCACATCAGCACGTATAAGGGGTTCAAGGCTTGCACTTGGAGATGGGACATCTGGAAATTACATTCATTGGAAAAAGAAGAATACTAGTTGCAAGACAAAAGCAGTACACAATTGCCAACTTGGCGCACATGCATGACGATGGATCATTCATCATGCAGGCCAGTGCACAAACCGAGTGTGCTACACGTGTGAAATGGCGGACAGTCAAAAAAAGGGATAACCAACAGCACATGCTTTGCCACTTAATGTGAACTAGCCTGATATATATATATATATATATATATATATATATATATAGACACACACACCACACACACACACACACACACACACAAGTTTTGCTAGTGTCTCCAAACCTTTTAAATGGCACATGGGTTGACCTATCATCGATTTGAACCGTCCATTCACTCACACAACTAGAAGCAAGCCATGGTTCAAGAATCACACCGATCAGATGATCTTAACCCTCTGAATGGAGCCAATTTATTATGACCATCCATTGTTTATGAGCCATAAATCACGTGGTTAGAATCATCAAATCAAAGGGTTACTTTAGAATTTTAAGAAATACAAATTAGGATCCATCTAGTAGATGTTTCAAGATGATGATTGGACCCATTTTGTTTATCCAGTCAATCTTGAGTATCCATTTTCAAGCTATTGATCGAAAGCTCAGGATCACCCAATTGGCATGATTTTTGCACCATGTTTTAATCCTAATTGTATGAATGAATGAACAGTTCGGATCACCAATACGTCACCCTGTGTGCCATGGGGACGAATGGTCAATCAAGCCAGAATTCCCACATCCTTGGAAATGCCTATATATACATAATATACATTAGGGCAAGTTCACCGTGAGGCCTGCCGACACGTGCCGTGTTGGCATCTCTAGGTCATCTCTAGGCCACCTATGTGAAATGATTGTACATGCCTAGCAGGCGTTTGCACTTTGCATGCATGCCATTGTAAAACGGAAACATCACCCACCATTTTGAGAAAGGATATGAACTATCACCACCAGTGTTCTAAATATCGGTATTGCGTGACATATCGCATCCTTGGGATACAGATCCGAATCGGTTATCACACGGGATATATATCGTTTGTATCGAGTAATTTATCGCACTTTTTGGGAAACATTGGGGAAATGACTGATTTTTTTAAAATGAAACTTCAGGGATTACTAAAAAAGACCTTAATACACACTTTTAAATCATAACATCTCAAAAAAGAAGTGCACATAATAGGTTTCCCTTGTGTACGGTCCTACGCTATGCGTTGTCTGACTGAACTAATGCAACTATATTCAAATTGAATGCATAACGGTTAGAGTGTATGTGATGATTGTTTCATTAAACACTCCTAAATACTTTGATATTGGTCTCGATTGGCAGCTGGTTGAAGGAAAATTTTGAAAATATATATTTTTTAATAATTTATTATTATTAATTTTTAATTAAAAATTATTTTTATTTTTCAAATTTTGACAAGGACTTAACAAATCAATAGATCAACCCTCGTACATGCTTGATTTCATGTTTAGAGTGTAACATTGCAAGCAATTTGGGAGAAATTGGAAAAAATTTGAATTTTTCCTAAATCGGATCACCTACACTCAAATTTCGAAATTATAATATATGTGATGATCATTTCATCAAATATTCCTAAATACTTCAAAATTAGTCTCAATTGACAGCTGGTTGAAGGGAATTTTCGGGGAAAAAAAAAAAACATAGAGAAAATAAAGAACCAATGGATATCAAAATTAAAATTCCAACTCCATGATTTTTCATGCAAAACATGAAGAACCAGTGGATTTATAACAATTTGACACTGCTTTAACATAATTTCAAAAAAAAAAAAGAGATCAAAAATTAAAAATGCTCACCAGATCGAACATGTGGGATATATCGGCACTACCTGTGCATTTCGTATCACACAAGTGAGATACAAGATATATCATGGGATGTATCGGCCGATATCGTCGATATTTAAAACATTGATCACCATAATCTGCCCCTCTATATATAGATACAGAGGGTGAGGGAGGGGTATCTTTGGGGAAAGTACAACAAACAACAGACAACAACACATCAGCCACACATCCACTTCGCATATATGTAACTCAATCAAGACCATACAAACCACCCCCCCCCCCCCCCCCCCCCCCCCCCCCCCCCCCCCCCCGGCCATGAGATGTAAAAGAAAAAAGAAAAAGGAAATTCCAATGAATGGATGATCCTAACTTCCACAATTTGTGATCAAATGGATGGTTAATATAAAGTTATCAATAATCCAAATGCAATGATCCAATATCCATCAATCAGAGGTTCATCTTGGTCAATCAATCTTTTGGCCGTGATCAATCGACAATGTTCCCATGATTTTAATGGTTTTGATTGAGAAACATGAATAGTAGTTTTGTGCATGTGTATAGATCACCATAGGGTATAAATTTATCAAACAACTATGGCCATAGAGAAGTGGAGGAATTTCTTTTGTGTGTGATACATGCTGGCTAGAAAAATAAAAGGGTAGTCTAGGGACTTGAGATAGTGAATAAAGCAGAAGGGACAAAAGCAAAACCGTGGGTCATTAGTGAAGACATGGAGAAATAGATGAACAAAAGTGACATTCTTTTCCTGAGAAAAATCTATTATTCCTCACACTTCTCCAAATAATAGAAGACCTGCATCTTTAAGTGCATACACCAAAGGTAAAGAGACAAATCAAAACCCAGACTCAGCTGAATGACGAATCGGTTTGGTTGTACTCCAACACTTGCTTCAGAAAATTCAGTTCACCCGAAAACATCAGCCAATGATCGACTAGCCAAGTTTTTCATATACTTAGTCCAGATTATGAGGAGAGAAATTAAAGTTCAGTTCCCAGATTGCCTTTTTTTATTTTTCGTTTCTCTCAGCTTGTGGGGATATCTCAGTAACTGTTAAATGCTCCTTTTAAACCCCTTCCTGAACACCTAAAATCATGCTTTATACCAGAAATTTTCTTGGTTCTCCCTGAACTTAGCAATCACCTCTGCAGTTCTAATGATGATATTCGTCCTCTTCTTATGATTGGGAAGGGGGGGGGGGGGGGGGGGGGGGGGGGGGGGGGGGGGGGGGGGGGGGGTGTGGAAGTTCCCAACTTAGCTTTGATGTTTAGACATTGGCGTGTACACAGCACCTATGATCTACCAAAAAGATGGTTCATTGCGTACCTGGCATTCCTGGTTGTCTTGGACACTTTGATCTGAAAAATGGTGGGGGGTAGATGAAAAATGGAGCTGCCACAGGTTCAATCTCCCAGATTGAGACCCGGTTACGCCTTTCACCGGCAGTGGATTCATCCCAGCCAACCTGTTTAAGAACATACAACACCAACAATGTATATCATACTGAATAATGGAAAAAAAAAAGAAGTTAACACAGTGGACCAAAAAAAAGGACATCTTTCCGGTAGCCTTGGAAGCAGGAACCGCAAGACAGTGAAGGTAAGGAAAGCAGGACCATAAGCCTGGATCATTCCTCCATCAGGATGTCTCTACCAGCTCTTCTAAGGAAGCCAGAGGAAAAATAAATAAATAAATAAATAAAAAGGATCATTTGCCCCAAATTGTTTACCTGCAGATTACGCCATTGTGAGTTTTTCCACCTTACAGGATCTAGATCACTGATGCCTGTAATTGTCCCCATATACCTGCAGGACTATACCATTATGGTTCAGCGCTTAAAAACTTGATCTAGAACTTGAAAACTTGCAGGATTGACTAAATCAATACTCGGATTTTATAAACCACAGCATAAACTTTTTAAACTCGAGATAATCGAGTGATCAAACGAATTTCAAGTCGGCTTGGGCTATGGTCTTTAGTTGAGTTTCATGTCAACAACTAGATCAAGCATAGACAGAGTCTCGAGTTGTCAAAAAGGAAATGAAACCATTACTGACACTCAACATTGACTGATAAAAACAATCCTTTAGAATTTTTTTACAATAATACCGAGTTATGCCATTGTATAGCCAAAGGTAGAATGGATGAGTGATTTTATCTGTCGAGTGTAGAAATCCAATTGTATAACCAGAAGTAGAAATGGTGGGTGTTTTTATCAGTGCTAGGATAGAGGGATGAACTTTAAGAATTGTGGCTCCCTTTAAAATTTGTTATATTTCTCTCTAGTCTGGCAAGATGAGAGGGATGAACAAGGCCATACTTCTCTAAGAAATAGAAAACTAAGTCAATCACCTTCTTGTTCCTGATTCTTCAGTTTCAAAAACCATTCTGAACCGCATGCCCAGGGATATTTGATTGCTATAAACTGCCTTGTTGTACTTGGCTAAAGGAATAACAAACTCTGAAGGACTAGCCCTGCAAAAACAGGATTTTTATTTTTTTTTTTTTAAATTCAAAGGAAGTCATCTCAGAATAGATAAAATTCACCCATGAAAAAACAAAGAAACGAACAGATGAAAGTAGCCTAAGAATAATTAAAGAAAAACAACCTGAATCTGCTTGATTCCATTTTTAAGCAGATTTTAACATTTGAAAGCTAAATCTCAAAGTTTAAAGTGAAAAGGAACCACTGACCTTGGATTGTAAAATATGGTGAAGGGGCTATGGTTTGCAGCAGCATGGGCTGCTGCTGCTAGAACCCCAATGTGCATACTATCACTTGATAAAACAGATGACGATATATTTGTAGGCTGTCTGTTAGCCCGCCTAATGCCCAAAAGAAGCTGTGATTTTTCATCCCTGCTCAAAGCCACAAGAAAGAGAAAGTGAATAACAAAAGCTAACCAGATTCTGGAAAAGATATTAACAGAGTCATGAACAACAAGACCACAAAACAATTGACACAGGAAAAAGAAAAGAGAATAAGTTGATGTTCCAAAAGGGGGGAAATCAAAATAAAATCTGTGGTCCATTACTTGGCAATTTTTCGTATACTAAAAGAGTGGAACAAGATGTCATGAACTCTCATACTTGACTGAAACTGGTTATCTTTATTTACCGATTTGTCTGACAAATATTAATCTTTACCTTGCTTTTGGTACTTCTATATTACAACAAATATTCTCCTCAGTATCCAATAAAAAATAAAAGAAAACAAGTTCCTCTAGAATGAAAAGATAACAGACTACCATTAATCACTAAATTTCTCTAGGTGAATCAGACATTTAAAAAATTGAAGAATAGATTGTGGAATGGTTTTGGTCTGTTATTTATTGGGGAATACCTAATAAACAAGACGGAGTCACCGGCACACAGCCTCTTTCCACTCACAAATAGGCTCCAGCCAGTCGTAAGTAAATGCCTCTTCGGCTGACCTGTGCTTAAGGAAAAAGAAGAAATGTTTTTCATATATTCTGGCATAAAAGAAGAGCGAGAGCATACACCCACAGAAATTAAAGCAAGCATTTATAAATGTGAATGTATGGATTCACAATTGATACTTTCAGAGACTAAAATCGTAATAAAATACTCCAAGAGAAGAAAAGGCCGTATTGACTCAGCTTGATCAAGTGATATAAGTTAATGGGAAACTCAATTTTCTTAAAACCCAGGAATAAATCTTGATCAAGTACCTAGAAACTCAAAAGATTGTAATATATCATAAGGTTCATAGCCTAGTAATCTCAATAGAGTAATCAACAGAGTTCCATAGCCCAGGCCCACATCAAGTCCAATGTTAAGTTTTGGGTTCATACGCCTTGTATCATTTGAATGGCCACTAAAAAGCTTACCTCGGTAAATATGGCGGAAGGTCCATGCGTTATCATGCAAGTCTCTGGCCACCAGTTCTTGGGCAGGAGGCTGCATTGAGAAATCCTACACATGGTGCCAAACAAAACAACTAAGTGATTGATGGTTGCATGATACATAAGATAATGTTAACAATCTTTTGAGTATGAAAAAGTCATTTACGAGAGAAGGGAAGATCTTCTCTGCTGCACGGCGGGGTACTGAGAAGCCTCCATGAGTGCTTGTATCACTGGCTGTCAATGCTTTACAGAAAAACTCTGGTTGCGGTTTATTCAACTTGAGTGCAAGATCTGATGCCAGTAGTGCCTCCTTCTCATACTGCAACAAATGGAAAATTCAGAAATAAAATCATCACAATGATTACATATTGCAGTACTGCATTCCTACAATCTCACGAAATAAATCAGTTTTATAGTTCAATACTAGAAATTGGTACTTGAGGTACTATTAAGAATCTTAATGCATGAAGGACATGAATTGTAACCCTCCAAAACAAAGGACATGAATTGTCCTAACATAGCTGTTACAAAAGGCCGATGGCACAATGATGAAATCAATTAAATATGATGGGACACTGGATGGAAATGCCCCAAAAATCTCCCAAAGATGAAGATCATAAGAAAAGGACAAAGATTGGATGCCTACAATCTTCCAGTCTGGAAGCTTTTGATTGTTATTATTTTTTTCGTCCCCTAATCCACGGTGGAACTTGTCAGATCAACTGTCTGAATCACCAAAATAAGGCCCCACTTCTACTAGAAGGAGCATCAAGACACTCTTCATGTCATGATGCATCAGGATCCTATAATATTCTTGAAACCCAAGGTATAGAAGATAGTGTCATGACACCACAACAGCCTACTAGCGCCACTTATATGACAACAACAGCAGTGTCGTGAAATGAAAAATTGAAAATGTACAGCCCTGCAGAAAATAGTGCTGTATTTCACCCAAAACCAGTGCTATATAGCATAACCAAACGCTGTTATATTAGATTTATATAAAAGGCCTGTGTAAGTAATGGCCACTATTCTGTTCTATAACGGCCACTATTGAGAAAATAACAGCCTTAGAGTGACTGTTTAGGTTATGACAGGTGCTATGATGTTTTTCTAAACCTTGATCGCTAAAGTCCTGCTAAATGAATGTCCCAACTGATTGCTATGAAATCATGTGAAAAAAAAATAATCTTTTTTTTTCCCCTTCTTTGATGGATGAAGTTACAATTGACAATTTGACACTTACTGTATTGACTGGCTGAAGTGTCATCTGCGCATACACCTCATCTGTCTCTGAATCTGCCTAGAATATTAAATAACATTGATCAACAAAAACCCACCTAAAACTATGGGGAAAAAAATCATGTCCGTGATGACAAATCGTATATGAGAGAGAGAGAGAGATCCATACATGCAATGTGACATTATGAAGGAGGCAAATCAACTTTGAGGGAAGATTTGGGTAGTTTGGGATGTGAGCGTTTGCATCCTTCTGCATAGAAGCTGCAACCTGGAAATGAGAATTTCTCATTAACTTTCCAAAAAGACAAATATGTAGAAATAATGTAAAAACCAGTAAACAGCTGATGTCTCGAAGCAATTTTACCTGTCCCAAGTTCACATGGCCATGTTAAGGAAACAAAAAGAAGAAGATGATGAAGAAGAAAAATACGAAAAGTAAATTCAATTAGAATTTTAACCCATTTCACCCATAAAAAGTTCATGTTTCATATTTTGGTCTCGGTTACACCTTGTTCGGAGTCCAAATACTTGGATTTTTTGCTCAAAAAATTACAGAGGAATTTGAAAGAAACAGAAAGGATGTTGGTACCTAGTAGTAGATTACACGTGTTTTATTCTACCCTCATTCTACTGAAAACTTCAAAATTGACTTAAAATTTTGGTGGATAACTTCACTCCGCTTCATTCCGTCTCCAAAATGTTTAGTTCTATTTTTGTCATTCTATTCCTCACAAGATCAAAAACAAAAAATGTTCCAAAATTTAACTGAATTTTGTAATACTTGCCACAAATAATAATCCATGGTTCTATTGGATCAATGGCCATGAGGCCCTCCTAATCATGACCATTCATGGCAGAGACCCAGGTAATTCCCATGATGGATCGCTAACTAAGATGTTTAAAGAGTTTTTTAATACGATTAATATTTACAAATCAAGGGTTAATGTGCATTAGTGTTCCCAAAACATGGCAGAAGCATTTCTCTTTGGGGTATTGAAGATCCGACTGTTAGGATGGTGAATCGGAGTCTATAAATGAGGATTAGCAACCCCATTGCAAAATACCACAACAAAATCAAGAGAAAAACCTAGAAATCGCTATGGTCTAGAAGAGCATACCACCAAAGTGATTCCCAGTCTCATGACACTTCTTTCCTCGTCTTTGGACGCTGATAAACGGTTCCAATCTCTTTTTATTTCAGGTTCATCCAGACAAAGGAGGAAAACCCAATGGTCAGAAAACTCATTTTTGTGTGAAATAGGGATGGGAATCCCAACTCCGAACTGGCCAAACTGCGCTAACTTGGCTGAGTTTCAGGTTGATCAATGAGTTTTTGAACAATGTGAAAAAAGAATATCATTAAAAAAAAACCCTCAAAATTAACAAATCAATGCTTCAGTCAATAACATGGCCTAGTATTTAATATAATTCATCTGAAAATTTCGAAAATGCTTCCACCCATTATAGAAGAGAATAAAAATAAAAATAAAAGTAATAATAAATTGAAACTAATGTTATGGCCAATATCCAATATGCTGTGTATGATTTAAAGAAGAGAAATTAAATGATACGCGCCGCCATCTTTGCACATCATACATGGGTTCTCAATTCTGACAAGTGCGGCCCATGTTTCAGTAATCCAGACCATTAATCTCCTAGATTAGAACATTCTAGCATCCAATATTAGGACCCTTTTCAGTTGAATTCAGACCGCCACTGCATTTCTCTTCATGACCGACTATCTATGGGCCACAGGTCAAAAGGTTAATCGAGTTGACAATACTTTCGACGTATAGTCCATCCATGGTGGGGGACAACAGAACAATGGTCTGGATTGGCGAACCATGGGCTCCAATTGTTGCAAATATATGGACCATGCAGCATATAATCCCTCCTTAAAAATGCTTCCAGCCCATAAAAATTCGAAATAAAAATAAATGGTGTTAGAAACTCAAAGAGCTAATAAGCAAAGGGCACTTTAGTCATTTCACAGCAAGACCGGGGAGGTGAATAAACGGTAGCTTATTCACACCCACGGCGCATGATAGCATAGACCCCGGCATTACCTGCTCGCTATGGCCTTGAGGGAAGTAGACCACGTAAGTCCCGACCGGCGGTAACGACACGAGCGGACCCGCGCACGCGTGCCACAGCTCCGGGTTGATGCTCTTCTTCTCCCCTGCGAGTGACACGTGTCAACACGCTGTTGGATGATATCATCCCCACACCCACTGAAATTGATTGTTCCACCCCCATAAGGGTAATTCGGTCATTATATTTTTCTGCAGTGACTCCCAAAATGCCTGAATGGGGTGGAACTATCAATTTCGCGGGCGGATATGTCATTTCCTTCAAGAGAGGAGAATGGAGGAAGAACAAGAAAGAGTTTGGACAGATTTCTCACCATCACCGGCATTTGCAGCCGCTGCGCTCGTCGGCGCCTTCATTGCACAGAATCCGGCGAGTTCTCCGCCGCGGTTTCGTCGGGAAACTCACATGACCCGTCTTCCACCGGAGGGAAAGAGAAACGGACGCATAGCGTCAGATTTCCGGCACCGAATCGAGGTCTTGACTCGCCGGAAAAAACGAACTGTGCCGGAATCCCACACTTCCTGCAGGAAAGCCCGCCCCACAGCTCCCCGCGACTTCTCCGAGCTTGTGCGTTGGTTTCGGGACACCTCTCCGAGCTCGTGCGTCAGGTTTCCAGCCGATCGTCAGACGCCGGTCTGAAACTTCCTACGACTCGGGCGGCGGAAACCGGAAACGAGTAGGGGAGGGAGGTTTCGAGAAGGAAGGGTAGCTAAGTTGGTAGCGGGAGAAAGTTTCGGGTGATATTTCGGGGATCGAGGCGTATCGAAAATGGCGTCCGTAAGCTGCTCCCGACACGGAAGCGAGGCGGAGCGTCTTAAGAAAAAGGAAGAGAGGATTGCTGTCTCTGGCCTCCGACCGAAAAAGGCGTTTCTCATTCCCGTAACCTGGAGATATATTAAGGAGGCTCGCCCCAGCAGTGATCCTGGCCGTTCATAGATGGGCCAGTCGAAACAACCATGGACGATGAGGATTTCTGATGCACTTGAGCTATTTTTATAGGCCATCAACTGTAGGACCCACTAATCCAATGGTTTCGATCGGTAATTGATGAAGGTCAAGACGCGAGTCTCCTTATCAACCCTTGGAGGCTTGCTAGGCTCACACGCAGCACATGTGCTGACCTTGTAAGCGTGCGAGACATCCAAATGTTCCATAAAGTGGATCTCAAGTTGAGTTCAGATAAATCGGAATGCATGCTGAGTTACTTGTATTGGCTTATCCAGGCCGTCCATCCTTTTTTTTTTTTTTTTTTTTTTTTGGAATTATCATTTTAAGGGTTAAGCCCAAAATTGGAGCATATCCAGTGATCAAGTGGGCCATGCGACAATCAACGGTATGAATAATAATTTTCACCGTTGAAACCATTTTAGGGCCCACATTAATATTTATTTTTCATCCTTACCTATTTATAAGATTACAAGAACATGGATGCAGGGAAAATACAAATATCAGCTCGATCCAAAACTTCAGTAACCCCAATAAATTTTCGACGGTGGATGCTCAATTCAGTCTCCTATGGTTAGATTCACTTAAGCTTTATAAATGCTTGATGTTTGGGCTCAAATCTTAAAATTAACTAATAAAATGATGGACGGACGGGATAAAATACATAAATCATGATGGCCCCACATAGTTTACTCAGTAGGCAATCTGCTTTCTGAGTTGAGAGCGGTTTACTCATCTAATGGGCCTGAGTGGAATGTTGACTTCTGGCGAGTGTTTTAAACCGTCCATTCGTTTACTATAACTGTGGCGCACTTGGCGTACGAGATCAAGTGGGCCATGATTGATAATTAAACATGGAGTCTTTGCTTGGATTCTTTCTTCGGAAGACAAAAATGGCAGTGGATTGCATGGTGTGCCACAGGATGAAACTCTGCGCAGAAAAGTGAGCCTTCAAGATTTAACGGTCTAAACAATATGGATCTTCAAAGAGTTAAAGATGAACAGTCCAGATCTAGCAGTTTGCCTAACCACTGCTAGAATAGATGGGTCTAATCACCCCCTACTTCTAATGTATAAATGGCTGCAGACTATGACATATGAAATTCAAGAAAGAAAAATTATTAATAAAAGGAGGCCAAACCTAGCGAGACCCACCCACTGATTGCCCACCAGTGGGCCCCACTTGCCTATGTCCAACGCAACACAATTCCAACCCTATGGTGTGGTGACGTGGTAGAGTTTAGTGGGTTCCACCATGTTGTATATGTTATATCTACATCATTTTTTATTTTGTCATACCATTTTATAACATGAGTCAAAAGAGAAGGTAAATCCAAACTTCAAATAGACTCCACCATGGAAATTTCTTAGGGTCCCATAAGTTTTGGATTAAGCCGATATTTGTGTTTTCCTTCATCCAAGTTTGTGTGAGCCTATGACCCGGTTGAATGGAGGACAAACATTGTGGTGGGCCCTAGTAAGGTTTCAACTATGGCCGTCATTATCTCCATTATTTTTCTGACTTGTGCTCTAAAACAATCTTTGCATGCATAAATAGTGTGTATATAACACATTCTTTTTAAAACACACCACCACACACTCACGCCATAGTGGGATTTCATTGCACATGGGTACTTGAACCCTTGACCAGGTGTTGAAACTCTTAAGAGTTTAGCGAGCAAGACCAACACAATATTCTCCTTTAAGAGCTCATCGGTTACTATTTTGATTGATGGGACTGTACACTGTAGTCAGAGGCTCATCAATCAATTCTTGCTGTATTATTTTACTACTGAGGTAGGTGGTGAGTTATCACTAAATTTAAGTTTAAACAAGTACTTTTCTAAATGGTAAGAGAATATTTCATGTTTCTTTTTCACCCCTCTTAATTTTTTGTACCAACAACGTAGAATATGAAAATGTGTAATAACTTTTTAGTACAATTCACTATTTTCTTTACTATTCACCTTTTTCTTTTTATGTTATTGGCATAGAATTCAATGACATTAATTTCTCATGGTTGTTTATATAACGTAGATGGTACCTATAACAAAAACAAAGCATATGGGTTATCGCAATGAATGAATGTAAATAAGTTATAATTACTTTTACATCATGTTTGGAAAAGGGAAAAATACCTCTCTTAAATGTGTCTCGAAAATCCTACATACATGCATGAAATCAAACAAAAATGTATGGTGGTAAAATCTGTGAGTCTCACAATCATATATATGTCTGATCCACGCCATCCAAATATTTTACCATCTCATTTTAAGGCATTGGCCAAAAACTGAGGTAGATTGTAAGCTTAATTGGACCACACCAAAGGAAGCAAGGGGATAGTACTTGTACCATTCAAAACTGAAACCCTAGGGCTCATAGGGTTGTGGGGCTGTCATCCAACCTATTCATAACGTCACATATACATGGATGAAGAATAACAATACATATCAGCATGGTCCAAAATTTTCATGGCCCACAATAAGTTTTCAATGGTAATCATTCAATTCCCTTTGTTTCCTCTGTGTGGTCAACTCTAACTTCACACTTGCCTCACTCTTAGGGTCATACCATAAAATGAGCAAGTAAAATAGATGGACAATATAGATTAGACATATACATATTAGTTAGCCCTACAATTTTTAATACATTTATTGTAGCTTTTTTCCTGTCGTGGAGCTGCACCTTCCAAACATAAACAGCTGTCACTTCAAGGTAAAGTAGATGACGGGCAACTGTCGCTTCAAGAGAAAGCAGAAGAAGAGAATTATCGATGTAAATAATAAATGCCAATTTACTGTCTATTTACATTGTAATTCCTATTTACATTGTAATCCAAAAACCAAACAAGCCCACGCAGTAGTGGGATTTCACAGCACATGGGTACTTGAACCCTTGACCACGTGTTGTAACTCTTAAGAGTCTAGGGAGCAGGAGCAACACAATATTCTCCTTTGAGAGCTCACCGGTTACTATTTTGATTGATGGGACTGTACACTTGTCCACTGTAGTTAGAAATAAAGATTTCTGACAACATGGGCCTATCAATCAATTCTTGCCGTATTATTTTACTACTGAGGTAGGTGGTGAGCTATCACTAAATTTAAGTTTAAACAAGTACTTTTTTAGATGGTAAGAGAATATTTCATGTTTCTTTTTCACCTCATTAATTTTTTGTACCAGCAAAGCAGGGTATGAAAATGTGTAATAACTTTCTAGTACAATTCACTATTTTCTTTACTATTCACCTTTTTCTTTTTATGTTATTGGCATTGAATTCAATGACATTAAATTCTCATGGTTGTTTATATAACGCACACGGTACCAATAATAAAATTCACCACTTCCTTTATCTAGAAATTTCTTGGAAGGTTTTTCAAACTTTGCATTTTTACTTCTTTCACTGGTAAAAATTTTAAGACGCTATAAATTTTAAAATATATAATTACATGATGAATATGTCTTTTTTAATAATTCTCAAATTGAATCACAACAAAATCATGAAAAAAGAAACAAGAAAGAAAAAACATGAAATGCTTTGAAGTTCTTGTAATACTGTCAAGATAATTTTGTTCAATTAATTTTTACAAAAATATCGTGAAAGTTTCAAAATTACATTGATATTTAGTTATGGATTGGTTTTCTTATAGTTGTGAAAATTTTGTTTTATAGGAAAAAATAAAAGAATTTGTAACATAGTAAATGATATTTAGGTAATTTAGATGTTTAACTTTTATACTATTTTCGTTTTCTACATGAGATATTTTCACTTATCCTTGGTATTAGTATGCTTGAGCGCACAAATCCCTGCATGCTGCCTGCACATGCATGTTCTCTTGTTGTATGTAGCTCTCACCCTCCCCTTCATCTCTCTCCATTCCTTTTTCCACATGCATGGCCCATGCTATACCTAATAAAATAGATGATGGAAATCAGAACCTTTGATGCCCTATAGCATGTAATGCTTCATACACGCACACTCCAAAAATTTGTGTACATATAGCATACATGTAATTTAAATTGAATGACTGTGGGGCCCACTACTTGAAATCCAACATTCAATGGATAAATGTCCATATATAGATGGTTGGAATCATTCATATCAATCCGATTTTTTGGCTAGGACCTATCTATAGGTGGCCCCACAATTTTGACAATTTCTTTTGAGTTTCCTACATGCTGCATTTACAATTGCTAGGTGAAAGCACATTTAAGATGTATCTATACTTAAACAAGACCAATGTACCCTAGTACAAATCATGGAGATAATATAGTAGAGTTAGAAGAAAGAATATGGTAAAGCAATCATTTAATTACAATAGTACATGTGGTTGGACTATGAATTAATCACTACCATCCATATATTGGTTATTAATACAAATGGTTTGTGTCCAACAAATAACACCCATTGGACAATCCTTTCCATTTAATCTATAGCCATCACTACAATAGTAAGAAATGAAAATAGTTAATGGTTAATGTCTGGTTATGTAGAGTGAAAAGGCCATGTGGAGATGGTCTTAAAAGATTTGAATTTTGAAACATAGGCTATCCAAGTTAGGCCCAATGGACAAATTCACTCGTTGCATTATCCTGCGACTTATATGGTGCAAAGATGGCTTAACCGTATTTAAATTATTATGCCTCCACTATATTATCTCTTTTTGGCCACTAGATCTTTTCATATGTTAGGACCCACCACATATGAGGCATGGCCTAGCTCATACCACCATCTGATTGATTAACTAGGTTAACTTCATACAAGTTGAAACACGATGAGTGGTGAACGATACAGTACAATCAATTTTCATTCTTTTATCCCACCCAACGTTTGAAGTATCGACATCGCTACAAGTTTTGTTGGCCAGAGATATGAAAACAATATCGATATTGCCGATAATATCATTAATAACCGGAAACATGAGAAAACATCGAAAATTGTGAAATTTTTAGCAAAATTTTAATGGATGTTAAAATGTACATATTTGCATATTTAGAAATTATAAAATTATATAAAAAAAAATGCATACATAACAAGTTTCCATTTAATGGGGTCTTAAAAGTATGTGTTGTTGTAAGAAATCAGTCTTTCCATCCCATTCGGCCCATTTAACCATCCAGCCTTCAATCCAAGCATCTATCGATATTACAAAGTATTAACAACGCATGATATTTCACTAAGAAATCATCAACAATTGAAAATGAAACGAAAGATTATGGTCTCGATATCGTATATGTTACGATATCGATAATACCGAGATATTATCAATGATAAATTGAATACTACATACAATCATGTGTCTATGAACAAAAATAAAAATAAAAATTTTTCTAATAAATAAAATTTTGATGATGTTAATACGTTGTCGATATTATTAAAATACTATTGATACACTTATGATACAAGCATTACCTAGAATTTACATAGTTAAAAATATTGGTAATACATTAGCGATATTGATGCATTGACAATACAAGCAACACCTAGAATTTATATAGTTGAAAATATTAATAATTACATTTGTGATATTAATACGTTGGTGATACTTAACAATACATTGCTAATACCTAGAATTTTTATACTACAAGTGTTATCGTTATCGCTACCAATGTTATCGATATCATTGAAATAGAGATAAAAATAATATCGAAGATAATTCGATACTGATCCCACCACATAGATTAAGAGGTGAGGAGACACATATCCGCGGTGAAATGATGTCGCAAGATTTGATTTGTAGGATTGATTCAATTAGCAAGCTTAGCCCTTTTAAAGATTGTTTCCACCGAGAATATATTAGGTTTATCTTCAATGGCGTACGATCCCACCAATTAAATCTAGCCAACTCACCTCGAGAGATGCGTGGTGAGCTCATCACCACCCAATCTAAGTCCTTTATTCCAATAACAAGGATACCCAAACATGTAATAAGAAACAAAGTATGATTGTGTACATTTTTCCTAGTAATGGCTGATAATAGTCGGCCACCACCCGGACATGTACATTTTTCCTAGTAATAGCTGATAATAGCCCACCACCACCAAATCGGTGTCCTTTATTCCAATAGTAAACGTACCAAAACATAAGGAAATAAAAAACATATGATTACGGATGTTTTCCCTAGTAATGGCTAATAATAGCCCACCACCGCCCATTCCTCTTCCTTTATTTCAATAGTAAAAGTACCCAAACACGTACAAAATCATATGATCATGGACATTCTCCATGCTAATGGATAATAATAGCTCACCACCACATAATCAGTGCCCTTTATTCCAATAGTAAAAGTACCCAAAGATGTACAAAATCATATGATTACGGACATTCTCCTTAAATAATGGCTAATAATAGCTCACCACCATGTAAACGGCGTCCTTTGTTCCGGACGCGGTTTGGCTAGTGACGCTGGTACCAGCCAGGTGGCTAGTGGTTGGTGCTATGTGGACCCTACCATGATGTATATGGTTTATCCACGCCGTCCATCCATTTTGAAAGATAATTTTAGGGCTTGATCCCAAAAAATATATATATCTAAATCTCATGTGGACCACACCATAGGAAAACAGTAGTGATTGAATTTCCACCATTAAAAACCTCCTAGGGTTCATTGTAATGGTTATATGACATCTAACCTGTTGATTAGGTCATACGGACTTGGATGAAGGGAAAATATTTATATATTTGATTGATCCAAAACTTTTGTGGCCCCCAAGAAGTATTTAATGGTGGGAGTTCAATCAACACTGTGTGGTCCACTTAAGAATTGGATCAACCTAATATTTGGTACCATACTATAAAATGATATGAAAGAATGGTTAGACGGAATGGATGAAACACACACATCATTGAGGGTCCCACGGAGCACGGACTACTAGCCATTGGCTAGGGGCAGGGTGAGTAGCCGATCCGTTTCCGTTTGTTCCAACAGTAAGTACCGAAAAAAGCAAATGATTATGGACATTTTCTGGGGAATGGCTAATAATAAAAATGCTAGTACGTTGGTGAAGCAAAAATGCTGCATCTCTTATTCCTTATGGGAACATAGAGAGAAAACATTCAGTGATTGGAACCGTTAATATGGTGGGCCATCATATAGATAGGCCATGTTTAAAAATGCAAGAGGGTTGGGCTTTGGTAGCCATTTGATCAGTGTCCTACAAAAGGAACGGTTATGACACTGCTCTGAATTCAACCTGAATAACTCGCAACTGGATGGTCCGGTTCTTTTGGTCGCTGCAATTTTTGGCTCATGGCCCATTCACATGGGGTTCCCACCGGATGAACAGATCCAATCACCGTCCACGTGTACTATGAGGAGGAAGCTACATAAAACTTCTGTGACACGAGCTGTATGTTAGCATTTCTTATGGCTGACTGTCCATCTTCAGTACATTCAGTTCGATGGTTAAGATCAACCCACGAAAGACATTTTTATGTCATTCCATATATAACTTGGCGACAGAACGGTCCAGATCACTAAAAGGTGTGGCCCACCTACACATTTCCTGAGCCACACAAGCAAAGGGAATAGGAGGCAGATGAGCTACGTGGTTTAATGACTCTATGGGGCTCATCGTAATGTATATGTTTTATCCACACCGTCCATCTGTTTTTCCAGCTCATTTTACGGCATGGAAAAAACTTTTAAGTATATCCAATGCTCAAGGAGAACACACCACCGGAAACAGTGAGGTATTGAACACTTACCGTTGAAAATTTATCGTGGGCCATGGAAGTTTTGGATCAAGCTGATAATTTTGATTTCCCTTCATCCAGTCTTTCTAACGTTATTAACAGGTTAGATGACAGAAAAACATCACGGTGGGCCATAGAAAGGTTTCAACGACTGACGTCATTATCCCAGTATTTCCTGTGTTGTGGTCCACTGGAGATTTGTATGTGCTTCAGTTCTGGGCTCAACACCTAAAATGATATGTAAAAACGGATGGATGGCGTGGATAAAACACATACATCACTGTAGGCCCCACATAGTCCTTACACCCAGTAGCTTGGTGGTGTTGGGTTCGCCGCGCCACCACGTAACCCGCGTCCGTTCACCTGCAGCCAAAGTACCATAACCTGCAGTACCTTACCTTGTTTCCCCACGGCATACCACTTTTTTGGGCATCAGTGCCATGAAAGCAGTATTCCTGATCAAGAAGATCACCTGGCACAAAAATCAAGCCAGTCTGCTAGTGAGGTGAGCCACATTGTTGTAATCAATGAGACCACCGACGGTTTAACTAAAAATACATGTTTGGCCCACCTAGTTAGTGAACCAACCTGATTTTTTGAGGAAGATGATCCTTGTGGTGGGACCAATCGATTTTATGGTACTGATATCCTAAATAGTGACATGTCAGCTGGAAAGATATCACCGTACCACAAAGTTATGGTACAGTTGCCTGTCGGAGATCACTTTTCTCCGCTGTAGATTTGCCAAGTGGCAGCAAATTTTCATGCCACGTGTTTTCTTTTGGATGGCTGAAATTGCTCCACGGCTGCACATGGGTTGAAAAGGGGCCGTGTGATTGTTTCCTTGTTGGAACATAAATGCGCATACAGAGTCATGCAAAAGGTGGGTTTTGTTAGGGTACGGTTCCACGACCACAATACGGTACAATAGCTCGTTTACAGCCCTTGAGTGCATCTTAAATAATGATCTGAACCGTTAATGTTCCGGATTATTTGCTACCCGGACCATGGTAAAATTTCGTTGATGAACGGGGGGTTGTGTATGAAGATGAATATTTAATGGCTCATATTGAAATTCGAGATTCAAACGTCAGGACCATCGATCAAGGATGACTACACGATCATAGGTTTTATATGTAAGTAATGGTAAGATGAACGGTTCAGATCAATCTAAGGATGCAATCAGGAGTGCAAACCGGCCACTGTGCCGTGCAGAGATAAGGGACCGTACCCTGACAAAACGCGTGGAATGGACGACTCTCCGTCACGTTGTGTGGTTGATACTATGCAGACGTACTCTACACACCTACTGTTGGAAAGCCTCACAAGCATTTCTTTCCACGTGCACAACACGTGTCTATCTGACGAGATCCAGGAATTTTGAGCCGTGCAAAAGGTGGACCCCTCCACCATGACGATGACCATACACAAAAAGTTAGCATTGAATGTAGACCGTGCAAAAGGTGGACCCCACTACCATGACGATGGGAGGTTATCCGGTGCGGCTCTCTGGGCCATACGTTTACAGTAATGCAAATTTTCCCTCCAAAATTTCGTGTGATCAGGACATCTGAGCCGTTAAATAGATGGACCCCATCGTGAAGATAAAATCTGGCCGACTTGTGTGTTTACTCAGATCACCGTCCTGGGATTGATTTCAAAGTTGTGTCCATTTGTTGAGATTGATCCATCAGAATTTATAGAAATGTGATCTTCATGATGAGATAGACATTTTAGACGGCTTGGATTTTACACATGGAAATTAATTTGGCGGGAAAAGAGGTGTAGTACGATAAGCGTACGTTGGATGAGGGCAATACCAGACCATATCTAAAGAATTTAATCCGAAATAATAGGGCGAACGGACGAGTCCGTACGACGCCTTTAAGTTTTTCGCTGGGCGGAAAGTTAGTAATGAAAAAGTGACTTTTTAGAGTTCGCCAGCTGCTATTTTTACGAATATATCCTTGGATGGTTAGGGTATGCAGTGTAGAAAGAGAGGTATTTTAGTCTTTTTAGATTCATCCGTATAACCCTTGGTCTAGCTTGCAAATTAAGTTTCGTTGCAGCGCCTGAAACCTGAGGTCTATACGCCTCAACATTCTTCCTTGGCGATGAAAAGTTAGTATTACACTGAAGGAGTATGAAAATCAGTAAACATGCACACGGTTATAGACGTGGCTACGTGAAACTAATCCGATGATATTGTTAATGGACGATCAGCCATCGATTGGATGGCTAAAATGAAACAAGATCAACAATCGAAATTTAAAAGATAAATGTGAATGAACGTGTGGTTGGGATCGTCCTAAGACTTTGGCTTTGAGGACATGCCATCTAAAGTGCTTTGGAATTTTGGGTTGTTCGGGATGGACGTATGCGTATGCCACGTGTATAATGGCCTTCTGCATGTATATGGATCCGACAGCACCGTCGGAGTACTGCTTTCTGGAGGGAAAGCGCACGTACGCTCTCTGTTCTGATTGATAATGAATTTCATGAATGTTCGTAACCTCCGCCAGCGGGAAACGGATTGGCTACTCCCCCTGACATCAGCCAATGGCTGATGATCGGTGATCTGTGGGCCCCACCATGATGTATGTCTTTAATCTATTCCGTCCATCTATTTTTACATATCATTTTACAATATAAGATCAAAAATTAGTTATATACCAATCTTAAGTGGACCACATTACATGAAATAGTGTTAAATGAGCGTCGGCCATTAAAAAACATTTTGGGCCCATAAAAGTTTTCGATCAAGCTGATTTTTGTTGTTTCCCTTCATCTGGGCCTCTATGACCTAATCAACATATTGGATGTCAAATAAACAGTACAGTGGGCCTTAGGAGGATTTTAATGGTGGATATCCAATCACTATTGTTTTCATGTAGTGTGATCCACCTGAGATTTATATACCTCTCATTTTTGGATCAACCCATAAACTGTTCTGTAAAAATGGATGAGCGGAATCGATGAAACACAAACATCATGGTGGGGTCCACAGAGCACTAACCATTAGCCACGGGGCTGGTGTAGGGAGAGTAGCCAATCCGTTTCCCGCCAGCGTGAGTTAAGTGCGAGGACGTACGTTGAGTGGATCAAGGCACCACCGTCGGTGGATCTGTGAACGTGGGGCCCACTTTGATGGATGTAATTTATATCAACTCCGTTCATTCGTTTTTACATCTCATTTAGTGTCATGAGCCCAAAATTTAAGCAGATCCGATTATCAAGTGTACCATACCAGAGGAAAAATGGGTACTGAATCATACCGTTGAAATCTTCCTATGTCCATAGAAGTTCCGAATCCGGCAGACATTCATCTTTTCCCTTAATCCTAGTGGGATGATGTCTTATAACGGTCCGGATGGTATATAAACATCACGGAGGGCCCTAGGAAGTTTTCAATGGTCGGAATTTATATCTTCACTGTTTCCAGTGGTGTGGTCCACTTGAGTTTGTAAAAGCCTCATTTTTTCGTATAATATGCTAACATGATCTTTATAAAACGATGGATGCAATCGATTTCATAGTAACATCTTATAGGGCCCCACGGAACTTTGGGTTACAGGAAACTCGCATAGTTTCCGATTCAGCTGAAGAATCTGTGGAACAGAATAGGAATGATCGCGTACAGTGCTTGCACGTGCACTGACTCATGCAGTTGTCCTTCCCCCTGCGCAGAATATCTGAGCCGTTCAAAAGGTGAGATGGTGGGTGTTACCCTGACCCTGTGTGGCCCACCTTGATGAGTATTTTGTATATCTACAGACATGCCACGTTGGTAGATAGTCTGGCTGATCCCGATGCGCGAAGATCTCCGTCATGGATGGCTTCTTCGGGGGCAAGTGAGATGCTTACGTGGCACATTTGTGCAAGATCTGGACCGTTCAAGTGAATCACTTGTATATGTACAAACAGTTGCTTGTGTTAATCGTGCACCTTTTGTATTTTTGTCTTATACACGTGTCCCATGGGGTGATGGGCCACCCTGATTTTTCAGGAGATTTCTATGGGCCCCACCACTGCTTTAGTAGTAATTGCATGCTGACGTGGCGTCCCGTGTCGTAATTTGATTTTCACAGACATATTCCCTTTTTTCCTTATTTTTACAATAATCGTTGGCTTTTATTTATTCTGATTAACTCAACAGGCGTGTAGAGTCGCACACATCCACACGCGGGCAAATTGTGGAATATGAAACACGTGTATGAGATCTGAACTTTCAGTAAGGTTTGAAATAATGTTCAGATCCAGTGCCTAGTAAAAAATCATTCTTTCAGGTGAGTCACAAATTATAAAATAAATGATGGATGAATTTTTTTTTTTTTTTCCAGCCGTTCAATTGTTTTGATCTGGGTTGGCCCACCTGAGGTGTGGAATGACCTGATTTTTATGCCAGAATATCTGAACAGTGCAGTTCACCTGAAAGAAAGCTCATATCTCACAAACACACCACAGTGTGACACGTGTGCCCGCGTGTGGAGGTATAGGGCTCTCGCACGTGTGTAGAATTGCCAAATCTCTCTCCTTTTATACAATGGGGCCCGCATGATGGTGGAGCACCCTGATTTCAGGGGATAGCACAGTGGGGCCCAGTACTTCTGGAATAGAAAACATGTTGACGTGGCATCCCGTATCGTCATGTGATGTTGACAGGAGTCGTTTCCTTTTCTTTTTTTTCTTTTTTTAAATATTAGCGTTTTTATATTTAATTTATTATTATCCGGTGCTTTGTTTAACACAAGAGGGGTGGGCCCCACTGCCCTGTTTCGAGGAACGGTGGGAATTGGGGCCCACCATTTTGACCGAGATTAACAAGATCGGTCCAAGGAAGTTGATGACGTGGACAAATCAAAGATGCTTGAAAGTTGATGCACTGCATGCATTGCCTGTGCTACCACGCGTGCTGGCATGGACGCCAACTTCAGTTGTGGCAGCCAGACGAAGATTGCATCCTACCCCCTTTGAGTAGCCACCGTGATGTATGGTCTTATCCATACCGTCCATTCATTTTTTCTATCATTTTAGGTTATAATCTCAAAAAATGAGGCAGATACAGTGCTCAAGTGGATTACACAATGGGGATTAAACTCTTATGTTGAGAACTTCAGGGCCATAGAAGTTTTGGATGGATCTGATATCTGTTTTTTCTCTTCATCAACGTCTATGTAACTTTATGAATAAGTTAGATGAAAAATAAATATTACAGTGGGCCCTAGAAAAGTTTCAACATTGAGAATCATTATCACCACTTCTTCCTGCGGTGTGGTTCACTTTCACCTTGTATCTGCTTTTTTTTGGGTTTGTAATACGAAAAAGTGGATGGACGGTGTGGATAAGACTTATACATCACGGTGGCCATTCGAAACTCATATCCATTCCCAGTTGCAAATAGATTTTTTTTTTTTTTGGGGACTTACAGTTATCTATTAATTTTCAAAACTCTAACTAAAATTAGTGTACTACAGGCTTTCATATATAAATCATAAGCTTTTTTTTTGTAAAATTTTAATTTTTAATTTTAAAAAAACTAAATTTCAACTATTATAGATGTGACATACACTCATCCATCATTTACACCAGCTTATGTTAGGCTGTTAGTCATAAAACTAAGTAAATCAACGACCAAGTGGACCGCACCACATAGAGCAGTTGGGATTAGGACTTCTATCCTTGAAACCTTCATATTCATGTGCCATCCAAACTGTTAACAATGAATTCACCTCGAAATATCAGACTGACTTAACTCTTCGGTGGGTAAGATTTCAATATTGTCTTACTGACACTTTTCTACACTGTTATCTCACTTGATTTTTAGATCATTTTAATTTTTATAATGCCTTCCTAAGAACATTAGAAGTATTGATTAAGCTAGTATTTATACTTTTTCTTCGTTTATGTTTATCAAACCTTGCCAGTATTTATACTCTTTCTTCGTTCATGTCTATCTAACTTTGTTAGCATTTATTCTCTTCCTTTGTTCATATCTATCTAACCTCGCCAACGGGTTGAATGGCAAATAAACATAAATTTTCATCTACGGATCTAATTATGACCACTGCTTCCCTTGGTGTGGTCTACTTGAGCCTTTTATCTGCTTTATCTTTGGGTTTGTACCCTAAAATGGTCTTTAAGAATGGATAGACGGCATGGATAAAGCAAATAAATCACGGTGGGCCCCACATAGTCCCTACATGGACCAACGCAATTCACGCCCGCCAAATCATTACTCTCCTGCTTCCTCCGATGACACGTGGAATTTGCAGTCCCAAGAGAGATTTTGACTCATCACTGCATCACTCAGAAACGACATTTAGGGATTAGTGTCCGAACAGAGAAGAAGGAAGAGCGGATCATACAAGGAGAGAAAAGGGGGGGGACCTCACAAGGAATAGAGCTCATGCACATGCGATTGCAATAATTGTAACACGTGGTGGTCCACAATTTCCTCAGCTCAGGCCGTTCAAATAGTGGGCCCCACTACTGTCGACGTGCAGACTGGTGGCCATCTAATGGTTGGATGAAGTGAAAAATAGTGAACGGTTGAGATTCAACTATCAACATTTTCTTGACCTTAAGTCAGGATCTTTTAGAAAATGAAATTTTGATAAATTGGTGGAATTCAAAAAGAACTGTGAAAGGACAAAAGGTGTTTTTTTTTTAAGCCGTAGATTTCAAAAAGTAGCTGTACGTCCAACGAGTTTCTGTGGGGCCTGCCATAGTATTTGTACGGCATTTACCCCTTAAATGAGATATCCAAAAATCAAGTTGATCCAACTATCAAATGGGGTACGCTATAGAAAATTATAAAACAACACCTAAAGACTCTACATTCACATGGGATATCACATTTTTATAGTTGGATTGTTTTGAATTTTGGTGCGTCTTATTTTATGGTGGTACAACCTTGTTGTACGGACAAGATGTCATCATATAAACACTTGCCAACTAATTGTATGTGAACATTTCTCCTCAAAAATTACCTGTAAAAAGAAAGCATTTTCTACTAGAGTTATCATCTTCCATGAAAAGTGGTTTTGTATTCTATGATTTTTCATAAAAGGAGGCTTTTATATTCTCTTAAAACCCAACTAATCTGTTTTCTAAGATTTTAAGATATGATGCTTATCTCTTAACTCTATTAGAAATCCCATTTACTAAAAGAATTGCTTATTTTAAGATTTCTTTTCATGATTTTCTTTTCTCTTTAGTGACACTGTGCTTTTTAAATCTACTTTTTGAATTTTACCAATGCAAACAAACTAAAATAATCAAAAGATTAAAATATTCTGTTTTGAGAATCTGTTTATCAAATTTCTCCCATCCATGGTAGTGAAGCGGATTGCATACCAAGTAAATTCCATGGGGGGGCATTGTGATTTATGTATTTTATCTACTCTGTTCATCCACTTTTCACATAATTTTGGAGCTTGAACAAAAAACTCGAGTGGACCACACCACATGAAACAGTGTGAATTGAATATCTATCGTTGAAAAACTCTTAGGAGCCATAGAAGTTTTGGATCAACTTGACATTCGTGTTTTCCCTTCATCCATGTCTAAGCAATCTTATGAATAGGTTGGATGAGAAATAGATGTATAGGCCCTATGAAGGTTTCAACTGTGGAAATCATCATTTCCATTGTTTCCTGTGGCGTGGTTGCTTGAGCTCTGGAAATGCTTCAATTTTGAGCTCTACTCGTAAAATGAGCGAGAAAAATTGATGGACGACATGGATAAACCACATACATTCACGGTGGGCCTAAGAGAGTTTACTCATTATGATAAAACCTTACTGACTAACTTAGTATACAATCCCATTTCCTGTGGTAGACTGATTTATATAAACAATGAAAAGGCATCCATGTATTCAAAGGAAAGCCTTAAATAATAAAAGGCTCAAAATATCCAATCAAAGAGCTTTATTGGACATCCTTTGTCCATGATAATCCTATGTCATGTGAATAGTCTATATCACTTAACATCACTAGTTGGCATAACGAGTTTGGATCTTAGAAACAAACCTCACATAGAAAGCTATAGTAATGCCATATCATATATTGGTATTTGTTTGCAGAGATAATTAGATCAAATTATAATTTATTTAATAAATTGATAGATGCATTTGTAAATTGATAGATGTGTGACAACGAAGTTTTGTGTGTTTTATTTTAATTTCAGAATACTAAAATGGTTTCCAAATGAAGTTTAAAGTTTTTCAAATTAGATTAAAAATTATATAAAACAAAATAATAATAATAATAATAATAATAATAATTTGTTCTACCTTTTTTTTCTTCAACTAGTTTCAAAATGATTTTAATGTTGAACCATGCCTTTTTCATGTTTAGCCCATCTCAAGGACTTCCATTTACAACCTTGGCTAATCTAGTACGGCTAGGATTTTGAGATCCATTCATCTAACCATTAGATTGGAATTATAATGATTGTAGGCTATGAAAATCCTACTTCATTTATCAATGATCATGCTTGTAGTTTTAAAAGAACTAATTAACCTTTACACACATGTAAGGAAACATAGGAGAGAATTATATATATATATATATATATATATATATATATATATATATATATATATATATATATATATATATATATATAAAATAAATTGAAGAAATTATTTTATCAACACCATATCTCTTCACTCTATCCTAAGTTGCAATTTTTTCCTTTTGCTTGGATTTCCAATCCTCTATTCTTCTTCTCCATTTTTTTTCCCCTCATTTTTAAATGTAGAAGAATTGCATGTGCAACGTGGCCCACTAACGATATCCCAACACTATTAAATTATCGATTGCATCATTAAATTTTTTTCAATAGAATGACATGAACAGTCCAAACTTATCCGTGTAAATTAACAGTTGTTGATTAGTTGGTTAGTTGTGATCCTATGCTTTGGTCTATCCAAGGCTTGGAATTTCATCATTTTTTGTCAGAGTATATATGTCAAAATTAATAAAAATCATTACATCAAGTGTTACATACATACACTAATTAAGGATATTAAAATTGATTTAGTGATTAAATTCACACTATTGTAAATATATTACAGAATTTAAGTGTATGATTGCTTTTGAATCATAGGAATTTTGAATCCAAGTGCCAAACACAATTGAAAGATTCTGAATATGGAGTATTTCAAATTCGGAGGATTTCTAATCCAAATATTCCCAATCCACAGTGTCAGATGAGGCCTAAGAACATAAGCCTCTCTTAATCAAACACACATTGCAAGGTTTCTATCTTAAAATCAAAGTAGAGAATCTAGAATCATTTTAACAGAAAATAGGAAACTAACTTAAAAAACTAAATTATTACAGAAAATCAATAACTTAAGTTCTAAAAAAATAAAAACATTGTACTTGGGTTGTACCTTTCAACTTAGAAAATTAATTTTAAAATCTAAAAATGATGCGGTGTCAACCGTTCATCAAGGTGGTGCCATGCTCAACTTATTTGAATTTTCCAATTCAAACATTAACAAGTTGTCAATTTTAAAAAACTAAATTATTACAGAAAATCAATAACTTAAGTTCTATCAAAACAAAAACATTGTACTTGGATTGTACCTTTCAACTTAAAAAATCAATTTTAAAATCTAAAAATGATGCGGTGTCAACCATTCATCAAGGTGGTGCAATGCTCGATCATTGCCTAACATCCAACTTATTTGAATTTTCCAATTCAAACATTAACAAGTGGTCATCACAACCGCAATAATTAAATTAATTTAAAATATTAAAAAATTTCTTTATTTAGTACTTCAATAATTTTTTCGGCATTCGGGACGTGTATTTTTGTGCTTTAAAAAAAAAAAAAAAGATCTGCAAGCAATAATTCCGATGAGGGTGTGTAATCCATCTCATCTACACTCCATGACATGTACAACCGGGGTGCAGAGGCATGAGATCCTATCCGTCCATCATGGTAATCATATCTTGCTAATGCTCAGGAACAAAAAACAGCCTTGTTTGATCAATGAGTGGACCACCATGTATATAAGAGATGGATAAAAGAAACTTTCAGCATTTTTTCGAAGATGTTTGACCATTGCTAACATTATCAAGCATTTGATGAGTGGATCCGTCTAATTTATGGGCCGGGGAATTTACACCATGCGTCCCATATGATGAACGGTGTGGATCTCATCTCCGTACGCAACGATGGCACATATGGTGGCATGTACATTAGAGGCCTTATACACGTGCGTGTGCGTAGCAAACCTTGGTCAAGATGGAAATAACACCTTTGTTTTTTGGAAGCAGATTGCGTAGTGTCCCCAACGCTGCAGATATCCCTGATGACCGGACTGTGTGGGGTGCATCATGATGTATTTATTTTATCCATGCCGTCCATTCATTTTTTAAGTTCATTTAAGGGCATGATACCAAATTCGAAATATATACAACGCTCAAGTGGACCACACTACAGGAAACAGTGAGGATAATGACATCCAACACTGAAATATCAGCTTGATTCAAAACTTCTGTGGGCCCCAAGATGTTTTTAACGGTAGGCGTTCAATCCCCACTGTTTCCTGTGGTGTAGTCCACTTGAACTTTCGATATACTTCAATTTTGGGTTTATTTCCTAAAATGATCTGGAAAAAATAATGGATGGTGTGGATAAAACAATCACATCACGGTGGGCCCCACAGAGTCCGGTCATCAGGGATATCCGTTGGGGTCATCACGCAATCCGCTACCGTTTTTTTCATTTCGCTGCATGCCTGCAACGCATCAGTTCCCGTCTGGCCACGGTTGAAAGAGATTTCCGTACCGATGATCTCCCACCGTACATTCATCGCGATGGAATGAATTTATATGTGACTCATAGTTTGGCGATCCTGACCATTGAACTTGTGTCTCCCATGATCAACAGACCATGCCCCAAAAATCTCTTTAATTGGACTACTTTAGCCTTTTCACCGTCAGCATCCAAACACATGGTTGAGAAGAAGCCCACCAACAATCCACGAACGGATAGGATCTTCCAATTTGAAAGATTTTGTGGGTATGTTATATCCATCATGGGGCCATCATATCAACGGCTTGGATAAGCCAACATTGGCCCCTGCACATGCAAACATTGAGGGTAACATGGAATTTCCCTTACAGTCACTGAGAAATCTGACTCCATTTCTATAATCCATTGGCAATCAAATCCCATTTTCTTATGTAGTTTGCAGATGCTGTGTGGCCCACCACAAGGGAATTCCTGCGTGTGCATTTACTACCACACGTGGAAGGACACATGCCAATGCGAATTTTCTAATTTCAAAATAATATTAAATTAATTAAATAATGGAGTCCTTTCTGTCTAGAACATGGTTTAGGTCCGTCCAACACATTATCAGGGAAAAAAAAATCAGAATATTATAATAAATGATAGATGATAATCTTCAAACTGTTGGACCGCTAATTTCCTGTCCAACCATAAGATAATTTCCATCCTGTCATGTGTGTGCTGAATCAAACCCGTTCAAAATGTTGTCTACATGATGACAATCACCTTGTGCGAAAATCAGCTCTAACCATCTACCAGGTGGGCCATACCTGTGGGTTTTTTTATTATGTACGTAGAAATTCATCATCTTCCATCCTGTGGCCCACCTGATGGTGGATCGAGCTGATTTTTTCATAGGTGATCCTCATAGCAGGGAAACATATTGGACGGGTTGGATGTCACACCCACATGACAGGTTGCAACTTAGGCCCGTCACGATACAACCAGTTGGAAATGAGTAGTTTATAATAAATAGTGAAACAGACGGCTTGAAAATATCAGAACCGCAGATAAAGAAGGCCTTATTGCTGACGCATGCCTTTGATAACTTGTGCTCCCATGTGTATGCAAGGCCACTGTCAGTAAATATTAGAAACTTTTATGCTCTGGCAGAAAGGGAGGGTTGATATGCAGGCACGCGCCGCAAAATGCGAATCCCTCCCTACATTCATCATAAACCAGACACTGGTTGATATATATATATATATATATATATATATATATATATATATGCTTACCTGCCGACCTTTTACTTGAGCACCCGTGTGCACCTTTCACACATGGCATGGACACAGAATCTTAATGGTCCACTTGATGCGGCACCCTATAAAAATCTAATTTTTCAATTTTCAACTCAATTCAAAACTATAGTGGGCCATAGAAAAGAGAAATGCAAATTAATAAACATAACTATATTGAGCTAAAAATTTGGCTCATAAAATTTCAGGAGGGGTGCTGCATCACGTGGACAATTCAAATTTTGTGCCCATGACACATGTGTAAAGGTGCGCATGAATACTCACCATAAGAAAGTGCAGCATTCCTATGTATATATATGAATGCTAATGTGCACCGGTCACCACTAGCTCTCGTGATCACTTTTTGAGAAACTCACTCTTACTTTTTGAATGTATTGCTTATGTTTCCACATGTCTTCTTATATTTATAAATTATATGAATATACTTTGAATATACTTGCATCAATTAACTAGACAACTCATAGATTAGGACCCTATACAAAGAAAGCCTATTATGTGACTTGTTTTTATAATGCTTTGATTCACAAGTGCATATTGATGTCTTTTTAACAATCACGGAAGTTTCATTGAGAAATTTGATCAATTTTTCAATGTTTCCCCATATTTCCAACAACAAGAGCTCAAAATTTAAACTATCCACTTATGTAGCACTTTATAAAAATTTTAAGGCTTAACTTTTACCTTGATTTAAAACTTTGGTGGACTATGATGAAAGAAAGGTAAATCAAGGGAAGAAACTACTTCCTTTTGCTATGGTTTACCAAAGTTTTGGATTGACGTAAAAGTTAGGTCATAAGGGTTTTACGAGATTCTTCTACATCATGTGGACTGTTCAAATTTTGAGTTGATATTACAATAAATGAGTTATCAAAAATATTTCACGAAAACTTGTGAGATCCTCTCTCTATAGCCTAATGCTATGCTAGGCACCATTTCTTACGAGTTCTTGTGAGAACTTTTTGAGAACTCATCACACATTATGTGAGCCCAACATGAAGCAACACCTTATAAAACCTAAGGGCCCAAAACTTTACTGTGCATGTGCAAGGGTGAGCATGCCCCTCTCTCTCTCTATAAGGCATGCTCACCGGTGTTAGTCCACACCTTTGCACACATGTCATGGGCCTAAAATATAAATGATTCATGTGATGCAGCACCCATGAAATCCCCAAGGATCATTTTGTACCTTGATCCAAAACTACCATATCAAAGAGAGATGCAAATCAAGGGTGGAAACTGTTTTCTTTTGTCATGGCCCACCAAAGCTTTGGATCAAGGTAAAAGTTGGGACTCAGGGATTTTACATGTACCGTTTAAATTTTGGAATCACATCATGAGTTATCACGATAACTCATGAGAACCGTTTCCCAAGTGACAATATCAGAGGTTGATAAGTGGCCTAGTTCAGTGAATGAGTCTCCACATATCAGAGGTTGATTGAACAATAAATCTAGTTTTGGGATTAAGTATGTACAGCTGACCCCACAATCTGAAGGGTGTAACTTAGGAGCCCATATGGTTCAATCGTATTAGGGGTATTAGGTGGTATTGAATTTGAAAATCCTATCCTTTAAACCCACATGCTATTTGTTTCCTCCAATAGGTATTACCATTATATACTTTAAAAAAATGTGCATTGTCTAAGGATCCCACCATGATATCTACCCGTTCGCATTGCTCTTAAATTCAACAAAAGGTGGTGTTCATGTTCATGTCAGCAAGTTATGTGGATCCCACCATGATATATGAGCTATATCCACACAATCCATCCATTTTTCAATACCATTTTAGGGCACCGGCCAAAAAATCAAGCATATCTTAAGGTCAAGTGGACCACACCATATAAACTAATGGGGATTGAAAGCCAACCATTGAAAACTTCTCGACGGCCACAAAAGTTTTGGATCGAGCTGATATTTGTGTTTTCCCTTCATCCACAAAACTTTTACCTTGCTCACATTTATTAACCAACTTTAAACATATTAGATCATTAAAATAAAACTATAAAAAATATAAAACTTGAGTGAGCCACAACACTAAAAATAGCTACGATGAGTCAACCAATATCAAAACCAGTGAACACCATTGAGTAAACCGGCATGTAGTTGCTCTCTTTTTCTCTAGTAAGGATTAAAAATGGTTTTGACAACCAATTCATTTTTAAGCGGTGGACCAAACAGGACCTTGAAATTTTATTTTATTTTTTTATTGAAAGGCTTTTGTTGCATGGACTACGAACACCTGACGCATGACATCAATGGTGCCTTGACCACTGAAAAATGAACCCCACTTATACAAATTAAGCAAAAGTGCAATGGTACCATACAATCTCTAGACCTAAGTATTCTATAATACCTTTGTGATGATATCTCCTTAAAATTTAGGTAGGTTATCATATCATATCATCATCCTCTCTACTACGAGTTGTGGACAACCTGCTATACTAATATCCCCTCCTTAAAATCACCTAATGCATTACTCCTTTTGTCTTTTTTGGGGGGCTGCCCTTAGCTTTGGGTGCCCTTGTAAGGGGACACTATACATGATTGTTGCAATGTTTCCTCCCATGTAGCCTGTCTTTGCTATTTTAGTTTTAGAGGAAATCCCACCAAATTTAGAGGAGAGAAAAACTCTGATACTCTGGTAGAGTGTGATGGATGATACATCCATGTTTAAAAATTACCCAAAAACTGCATGTGTGGGACACATGTAATTTAATTTAAACCGTCCAAATTATGGGGCCCAGTTTTGATGTTTCATGATCCAAAAATTATTCCTGTTTGATTATCTAACTGTTGGATTGGTGGACAGCTCTTGGACGGTTGAAATTGTAAGAAGTTAGAATTGTTCAACTAATCTGATGTTTGGGATGTAATTAAGTTAACAAACGATCTGATTTTGGGGTAGTAAGTTAACGACAGTAGGTTCCACAATTTAGCTGGTTTAATTTGAGTTAAGGTAGGCCACGTGTACAATTTATGAGTGCCAGTGTATCAGACTTCCCCACGGCCAGAGTATATATTAAATTACCTCCTTTAATGGGATTGTAGCTGTTGGATCTGGGGTCATATCACGGTGATCCAAACCGTTTATTCGGTGGGGCTCACCGTGGATAGGGATACCCATAAGAAAGCCACTTAAATTTAAATATTTTCTTCGGGATATGGACTTTCTTCTTTAACCGTTGTTTTGTTGACCATTGATAGGATCTTCCAATCTCGAAGATTTTGCTCTGTATCACCCATTCACGGTGTGGATCGCCGCATAAACGGTTTGGATCATTCCAATCCAACAGCTATACCCTAGTAAAAGGCATCTCATGTACACATAACTCTGTGCTAGCCAAGAGACACGTGCGAAATCCAAACCATCCATCAGGTGGGTCTGACCATGTAGACGTTCCTGACCAAAAATCAATACACTCGGCTGCTGGGCCCCGATGTTAGAAACAGGTAGCCAGCGGGTTTGAAATCTTCTGCAAGTCTCACAGCCCTACGTTTTTGTTGGTTAACAGCGGCCCACCTGTCTAATCAAACGGCCTGATTCTTGTCTAAGAGCATCTACATCGTGGGGCCCCTCTGATGGATGGATTGGATCTTGCACGCACGCGAAATGCTGGCACGAGTGTAACGTTCACGTGAGCTGTACGTTATGCAGGCGTGTGGGCTTCACGTAAGACCCCTTTTATGACACTGTCTTTTGTGGGGGCCACCGTCTGTCCCCAAAAGGGTGGACCCCACCTGTGGTTAGAGACACGCCAATGAGAGGTTGGCCATGCGTGTTGACCGACTCAAAGGTAAGCCGTCGCCATCCGTCTCGACGTGCTTGATTGGGACCGCACACGCAGCCGCTTTCCAGACGACAAGTGGGCCCCACAAACATTGGACGGATGAGATGGCGACAAGCGTGACGTGGACAAGCGTGTTGATCGGCCTGTGATGAGGAGGCTACTTAGCCAAAGTAGGGATACGCTTTTCTTTTCTTTTCTTTTCTTTTCCACTTGAAAACTGAAGCCCCGTTCCTCTGCAATGTATGTAGAAAAAAGCTTATTCTACAACTATGTTTGTAGGGCCCACCGTTATGTATATCCTAAATCCACACCGTCCATAAAGGGATTCACCTAAATTTAATTACAACTACCAGATATTTGGATGATCTAAAACGCTTGTGAATCACACCACAGGGAATAGTTTGGATGTGTAGATGTTCGCCGTTAAAAACTTTCAGATGGTATGTGGGGCCATTTATTTTATTTATGAAATCCAATCCATTCATTAGATTACCCCCACTAGGATTAACGGTTAAAATTTAAAAATCAGTCTATTACGAATTTCAAATGGGTCGCAACACCTAATTTTATAGGATTTGGGCATGACTTTACATGGTATCATCCACCAAAGCTTTCGGTTCGTCTGATATTTGGAATCTAACGATAAAAATGTGAAGTTTCACATGGTGGACGGTGTGGATGTCTTGAAAAATTCACGATGGCCCCACACACCTCGTCGTAGAATAAGCTTATTCTACAAACGCTGCAGAGGAACTGGCCTCTTGGAACTGACAAAAATATCTCTACAGTATCAAATGAGGAAGATGATACGGAAAATGGCACTCTCACCTGTCTTCATTACACGTGTGTAGGTTATCCATCAATCTGAACTGTCCAATTAGTGGGCCTCATTATGGATGGACGATGATGAAACTTGTACATATCAGAAGACCATATCCACCACTTATCTTTACTCTCCCACACTTAATACTAGCCATTCACTGTTTTCCTTCCCACCGTAGATTTGAAGGCCAGTGTCTAGAAGGCTAGGATCGTCCGGCCCATGTGTACCTCATCCTTAGTGGGTCCCACTAGATGGACAATCCTGATTTAATCACAACCCTTCCACGTGTGAACCGTTGCTGTATTTTCTTCGGTAAGTATCATGCGATCCAGCCCATTGAAAGAAATATAGGATTTTTTGGCTTTGGTATACCAACGGCTTAGATCAATGAACCAGGGGTCCCACTATTTAGATCCTTTGGATTAAAAATCAGGCTATTTATTTTATAAGTCAGTTGGGTCAGAGGGTACAAAACAGATGGAAGGCTAGAAAAATGGTTGGGACCGTCGATTTGTTTTGTACATTGTGGCCCACCTTAAAAGTTAAACCGTCTGATTTTTTTAGGAAGAAGATCTAATCATTCAGTTCCACTTTATGGAAAGCTCGGATCCTTTACACGGGTGCCATATTGGAAAGCGTGCCTGGGTTTGGATGATCCTGGCTACGCACGGGTGCATGGACAGAAAGGGGAAGATCACGCATATGCAAGATTGAAGACTCTGATCTATCATCAGGTGAACCACATCGGGTAGGAGACATGTATAAAAACTAAAGCTGACAAGATTTTCAGGTGGGCCACACTTGTACAAAAAATGAATGGTTAAGATGAATTGAGCACCTACACGGTGGAGATCGCATGATGAACGGCTCCGATCTGGCATAATCGTTTCACGTGCGAGATGCCTGTGAGAAAGTGGGGCCCACAGAGATGCCCATGAGAAACCACTCAGTCCATCAGTTTCCCAATATCACAATAGGACCGAATTCCAAAACTCAGGTGGGCCACATGACAGGAAACAGTGAGAACGGAAATCTGGACCGTTGAAACCTTCATGGAGCCGCCCATAATGTTTATATGCCATCCAAACGGTTCACAAGGTTAGTATCACTGGGATAAACCGTAGGAACAAATATCAGCCGGATCTCAAACTTCAGTGGCCCCACAATGTTTCCAATGGTGGGCGTTTAATCACCACTGTTTCGCATGTAGTGGTCCACCAGAGTTTCTTAATTTCCTGATTTTTGTAATCCTGCTCTATTGGGAGCTCAAGAAAGTGATGGACGGATTGGATTTGTCACAGGAATCTCAGTGGGCCCCACGTAGGAGCACAGGCAATTCGCATTACAATTTCTGAAGTTTAGGATAAAACTCTACAGTGGTACTACACGGACGTACCATAGTACGTATGCCACTGAACCTCATGCACAAAGCTCTAGTTACCGATCTGTCCATCTAGGTGGTCCACGTGGGCCCAGGTAATAGGTGACACGTGTCACTGATGATGGCCGACAATATGATCTTGGGACGAGAGAAAGGTTCTCATTCATGATCTATTACCATCAATAAAAGAAAAGCTGGATCCCTTTGTGCAAAGGGAATAATTCCTTTAGGCCTGACCTTTTATAAAGTGGTAGGAGGAGCACAAAAGTAGAAGATCCTGCACGGACAAATTACCATAATGCCCTCGGGTGATCTCGACCGTTGATCTGATGAATTTAATAGCAAACGTCAGAATTATGGGGCAAGAATCTTTGTACTGAGAATGTACCGCATGATCAATGGCCAGAATCTTTCTAAATGATGCAAGGCAAGAAATCCTGTGATGGTCCAACACTAATTTAAATATGGTGGTGACTCATCCTCCTCTAAAATTGCATAGACCAGGCAATCCCAACCATCCAATCGATGTCTCTCAAATGGATGGCTAAAAGTATAATAGTGAGCTGTCCAAATGCTAAGAGTAAGATCAGATGGTTACTATCATATTCTGGGTGATACACCATCAACTATAGGGTGGATGATTTGGATGGTCTGGATTTGTATTATTTGAACAGGTCGGGTTTGGTTGCACATAATATTGTAAAATTTCCAATAATAATCCAATATCATGAAATTTCACAATATATAGTGCAACCAAACACAGCCTTAATTGGTACCTTTTTCCCTCAAATTTATATTGAAACATGCCTTTCTTTCAACATCCTTCCTATTATTTGATAGTACATGTGCATAATCCAAACCATTGGTGTGAGAAAGTTAAAAGTACTCAACATCACATTCAGAAAAGGAAGGTGGGCCACACTATCATTTTCCATCCTGACCACTCACTGCTTTGCCGACAGGCTGAGCTTTTTGGACGAGAAAATAATTTTTTTTAAGGCAAAAAAATGTTAGTAAGATTTTTTTTGGACGACCGAAACTTTATAAAAGTTCTAAACTGGGTCTAAAAGATACGAATCATGAGCCTGGTTAAAAGACTCAGAAGTCAGACCACTTGAACTGACTCGTCCAGCCCTGAGTTGTGTCGCAACTCGGCCGAGTTGGACTGAACGATCTGACTCGACTGAGTCCAGTGCGTTCGAGTCACGAGTCGCATCGGACTCGTCCAAGCCTGAAATCCATGATCATGACCATTTGGGAATTGATGATAGGTGATCCATTTATGGCACACGTGTATGAGATCCATGCCAGTCATCAGGTGTGGTGTACCATGGGGAGGCGGTTTGTGTAGTGACCCTAACACCGGCCAGCTAGCTGATGTCAAAGCTCTGTGGGCCCACTATGATGTTTGTGTTTTATCCACGCCCTCCATCCATTTCTTCAGCTCATTTTAGGGCATGAGCCCAAAAATTCGGTAAATTCAAATTATGGGTGGACCACACTACAGGAAAAATGAGTTGATTGAACGTCCATCATTAAAAACTTTCTAGGGCCCACTGTAATGTTTATTTTCCATCCAACCTGTTGATAAGGTCACAAAAATCTGAATGAAGCGAAAAAAACAAAAATTAGATTGATCCAAACCTTCTGTGGCCCCCAAAAATTTTCAACGGTAAGCATTCAATCCCCACTGTTTCCTGTGGTTTGGTCCACTTAAGATTTGGATCTGCCTTATATTAGGGATCATGCCCTAAAATGAGCTGGAAAATGGATGGACGGAGTGGATAAAACACATACATCATGGTGGGGCCCACAGCGCTTTGACACAAGCTAGCTCGCTGGTGGGGTCACCAGCCAAACCGCGTCCGTACTATGGATGTCTTCTCGCCTTAAAAGCAGGCAGGTCCAGTCATCAGGTAGACCACTTGGATAAGAAACATGGATGGTCAGGACAAAAGAAAAAAAGAAAAAGAAAACTAACAGTTGATATTTAATGTTTTCATGTGACCCACTTGATTAATGGGCCATTCTCATTTTTAAAAGATCATATGTCCACAGTGAGATCCATCCAATGAATGGTCAAGATCTAACACTCACGTGCCATGTTCACACGTGTACATCATTTGATTGAATGAAAGAAGAGCCCAACTACCACAGTTTAAGATTATGATTACAAATCACGATTTGTGGATGAGCCAAACGCATTAATTGCTGAGTCAACAGCCATTTCATGAGATGGGACCCTTTTGGTACAACCCCTTGTATTCATCCACCAATAATACAAACATGACAACACAGGTGAAGGAATTTCACATCACCCCATTGCTGACGTGGACCCTCCAATATGATGTGGGCCCCACGAGGGTCTGGACAGGCCAAACCCACTTAAATGAGAGTGGCCCATTTGCATTCTCACCCACCAAAGATACACGGCTGTAATGCAATGAACTTGGAACAACATGGCTGCTGCAGGAGAACTGATGTAGACGCATACAGGGTGCTGATGTGGACAGCGTGGGCCCCACCTCAGGATTGGGCCATCCCTGTATTTAAAGTTGATGTATTTTCCACATGGAATGTCCGGTAGTTGATGGTGTACCATCGCTGACTCAGCATCCCTGGGGTTGGATGGGTTTAAGATGGAGGGTGAGATAGGTTCAAATCTCATGGACCATGGTTAACCTTAGATAGAACCCAGGTTCATCCAGCTGGCTCGTGTTCTGGGGTGAGAGAGCTTTTATTCAGTGGAATGGTTACGTTCGGGCTTTGTGCTGTGTGGGGCCCAATGTGGTGTTTGAGGTCCATCCAACCCGTCCATTAGATGAGTTACCCAATTCTAACCGTGGATTCCAAAATATAGCCTGATCGATATATCATATGGGCCACACAAGAGAAAACAATAGGAGACACTTGGGATGGTGCTGCCTGCCATACGAAAATTTCTGATGGAATAAGGGATCCACTGTGTTGCTTATGTGCGATCCGAACCATTCATTAGGCGATCCCAACCACGATGAACGAAAGAAAAAATTCATATTGGTTTTAGATGAGGCTGTGCATTGCTCCTTGTGTTGTTTCCCACATGAGTTTTGGATCAGGATGATTCTTGGGATGTACGGTGAGAATGAGTAGGAACAACAGATGCACGGTTTGGATTCAAAGTAGACATAACGACTAGCTCGAACTTACGGTAATTTGAATGTATCTGATCATTCCCTTTCATCGGAAGCCATTAGAAGGGGGACACATAGCTCGAACTTATGGTAATTCGAGTGTCCCATGACACCCTAGTGCAAACAATCGGGGCCCACGGTTTGGTGATCCATACCGTTGATCTCATCTGTCCCACCATATAAGTGGGGCACCCCAGAAATATCATGGATCTGAAGTCCCAGCCATCCGATCTCTAGCATTTTCTCCATTGAATGTGTGCGACTGCTTTTTTTCTCTTAATCATTAATATATAGGCCAGCGATCAAAAGGCTAGAATCTTCCAATAAACTAGATTTTTTATGCATCATTCATGCCGAAACCCATCAGATGGACGGTCTGGATCGCCAGATGGTGGGCCCACTGGGACCGACTGGTAGTGCGATAGTACACATGATACATGTCTTGTGGCCCACATGATCAGATAATCCCTCTTCATCTAAAAGAGTCCCATTTGATACCAATTCGACCAGATTTTACAGTAATCATGTCCAAAGTAGACTTAAGCCAACCTTTACTGAGCATTCATGAATTCACCAAAGCTGATAGGGAAATGCTGTGAGGTGATTCACAGCCCACACGTGTGAGATCTGGACCATTCATCATGTGTGGCCCACTTTACATACAGTGGCTTAAGAACCTGAACTTTCACCGAAGAGATCACACGTGAATATGAAAAGTAGATGCTTTATAGAAACCGACCAACGATATATATGCACGCATCGGTAAATGAATAAATGGACCATCATGATTTAATGTCTAGGCTATAATCACAGTGGGATCCATCCGATGAACGGTCTGGATCATACACAGTATTGTTAAATTTTGACATGTGCGGCGAATTGCCTCTTGGGATTTCCACGCGCGAATCAGGGAGGATGAATAGTTGAGAAGCCCAAAGGCCCAAATTCCAATTCCAAAAGCACCATCCTACCGGAATCTTGGTATTTCGGATGGATCCGAATCCGATTAGGATTCCATCTCATCACAAGCTTTGGATGAAAGGATAGGTGCATCGGCGTCGATATCAACTGTTCCAACATTGACAGCCGTTTAATGCGTGGGGCCCACCAAAACCCAGCAGCATTACGTGGGAAGGCGTCATCATTCAACGTATGGTGGAGACTTGAAGAACAAAAGAAAGGGACAGATGGACGGCTAGGAAATTATCCTGGCTAAGTAGCATGGTTGTATTAACTCAGTGACTCGGACCGATTTGTCTGGTCATGATTGAGTCATGACTCGGCCGAGTCACCATCAATTCTCGATCCCGATGGACCAGATCCGAACTCAGTGTTGCTGGAATGATTCAGACTAGCCCAAGCCTGAGTCAACTCAGAAAAACCAGATTTGACTCGGCCAAGCCACTCTCCATCTCAAATCTCAATCATTATCAGAGCTTAAACAGATTAGACTCGACAGAGTCCCAGTCAACTCGGACAAATCTTATCTAAGCCCTTGAATCAGCCAAATCACCTCTCTTTCTCAACCCTAGTTTCAACTCGTGCTAAACTGTATTAGACTAGTCTGAGCCAAAGTCAGCTCGGACAAATCATATATGACTCTAGTGCATACTGCATGGTGGGTCTGAGTTAGGGGGTGGCAAAACTCAGTTGGACCGCCTCTGAATCTTTCCTTTCTTGATTCGAAGCGGGGACCTTAAGGGCAGAGATCATCTCCGACCAAAGGCAAGATGGAAAGCTCGGAAAGAATCCCACCTCGAATCAAGAAAACAAAGATTCAACACGATTCCAATCAAAAATCATGCTAACTGAGGCAAACTTGATGATACTTTCAGAAGAAGATTCTCATCTAGTACTCTCTAGTGAATCTAGTAGATCCTATCAGGATACACAAGTGTTGAAGGTGCCTAAATATCCTATATAAGTACACCAATTGCAATTTGAAGAAGAGAAGCACTAAAATCTCTAACTCAAGCCTCGCTTATATATACTTTTAAGTTTACCCACTTAATTTAAGCATAAGAGGGTCTCTAGCCACAATCGGCACCCCTTCTGTCCTTTTACATATTATTGATTCTGGTATACGTGCATATACAAGCAATTATTGTTTTGAGATTTGTGTTGTAGAATCACACAGATATGGATCTATGATAGCAATCCAAGGGCACTAAGCAATCATAAGCGAACACTAAAATTTATTATGAAAAACCCTTTTGGAAAAAAAAAAACCACGGCACAAAGCGATAGAAATCCACTTTGAAAATAGAAATTACAAAGAGAGAGGACTTATCCGATTCGAACAACCTTGAATCTCACCCTTGCTACACCTTTTGATAATCCTAGAACCTTTTTAGAAACTCTTAGAAAACTTTTAGAATGCCTTAAAATACTTTAGAAAAGCCATAGGGACCCCTATTTATAGTTTAGGAAACTCCACTTATGCACCGACTTTGAAAAAGTCCGAAAACTGCCTCAAATTTACGAAGTCTGCATAACCTTTGACTAGTCGAGCCAGGGTTTCGATTGGTCGAAGGATACCTTTGATTGGTCGAGCATATCCCTCGACTGGTCGAACATTTCGGAGATCCCAAATACATAATTGCTAGACTTCGAGTCGAGTGGACTTTGACCAATCGAAGGTCCTTCAACTAGTCGAGTCAGTCCCTCGACTAATCAAGCAATGCCGAGAAATAGAAGATTTAAGACATCTTCTGACAACAATTACACCCATCCATCCAAATTCAAGCAACAACAACTTCTATATTTTTAATAAAATGAGTTAATGGGTTGGATTTTAGGTGACTATTTATACATAAGTTAGGGTGGAGTTGAGATTTTCAACCCCTTTAATGAATGAGTATCAGTTAAACCCATTTTCATTATGACTAGTACCTAACCTGACCCGACCCCATCCTCATGTACGGTCCCATCTCAATCTAGCCCAACCTAATATTAATTGATTTGTAGCAACTTATATCACCATATTTTATTAAGGAAAATAAAATAGAGATAGTCTCTCATAGAGATGGCTGAGTGGTTGATAGCTCTAATCTTGAAAACTGGTATGATTTTGAACAAAGAGTTATTGGGTGTTTGAATTCTTCTCCCTTTATCCAAGCGGGATGTCATAGAGAGAAATGGCCCAATTAGGTGGGATTGCGGAGCCAAGAAATAAACAAAGCCTATCCATAGGCTGATTGTGACCTCCCAAGTAGACTTTGAATTCTTATTCTTACTAAAGGAATTGTAAATGAATAGTTAAGATCATCCAACTAGCAAGACTTTTGGGCTATGGTTAACCATGATGGGGCCATTGGATGTTGTACCTGCGTGACATTGGGTGGACCACACACACACGATCAACAACACTCCACACCAAAATCAAACGACGTCTGAACTGGAAACCAAAATACAACAATCCAATTATTAGGAGATAACATCCATAAAAACTCAAGCAAAGCATGCTCAAACATTGAGTGATCCACATAAATCAATAGTCATGGACTAACCCATTAAGGTTTGCAAAGGCAATTTTGTAATATACACAATATGTGAAAGTCTTCATTTTTTCTATGCCTAGTTCATTTTCATCTTATAGCCCTAGATCCACTTAGAAACACTTTTCCCTGGGCTTGGCCCAACATAAACATTTTGGGTTGGGCTTTGGCTGGACTATTTTGGCTTATGATGAGGTAAATGAAAATAAAGGACAGGCTTGGACCGTCCTAGTTAGAGACTTATTGTCATCCAATATTCACGTAATGGCATATCTACTTTGGTTAATGTTTTCAGTAATCCATCTCGTGCTAATCTAGTCATTATATTTTCTTCGATGAGCCCCAACAACATGATACCGATATTATATACATGAGGACAGTTTATCGCAACGGTCACCCTATGATCATCTCATGTTTTGCATCCCTCACACATGTGCCATATATGCTTGTGTGCCATGTTTGTATATATCACTAGAAGAAGATGGGCATGCGTGTTTAGGATTAGCATACCTCGAGGGCTTGTTTGGATTCATTGAAATTGAAAAGTGGAAAATTAAATTTTAAGGAATAAAATTTTGGCTTTTTTATTTTTTTGGTCTTTCAGATTTTCATGAAAAGACATAATAATTTTTGGCATTTTCAAAAAAAAAAAATAATCGGGAAAATGTCTTCTTTTAATTTCCATTATGAAACCTAAGAAACACATTTCGTTCCCTATCTCAACTCTACTTTCTTGGGGACCATTCAAGGGCCATGAGGGTCCCTTGTGAATCAATCCCAACCGCTTATATTTCCACATGGGCTCAGCACTAGATGATCTTAACAACATCAGGCCCATAGAAAACCAACCCTAATCACTTTCACTTCCCACATGAAGGCCATCCTCAAGTGATCCATGTGGAACCAATCACCAGTCGATCACAACCATGTGTATTTTCACGTGGGCCCCACCATTTATGATCTTAACCTTGTTGTTCCTTGGTTAGTAACCATCATTAGATGAATTTAACCATATAGGACCCATCACTAATAGATAACCTTTTGTATTTATAAGTGGGTCCCATCATTAGATGATCTTAACTCATGTGGGCCCATTTTTCAGTCGACCTAACCATATGTTTGCCATGTGAGAGTAATTGTTAGATGACCACGACGTGTGGCAATAACCCTATGAACGGTTTGGATGGCATAGAAACATCATGGTCAGCTCCAATAAGGTTTCAACGGTGGAAGTTTCTCTTCCCACTGTTTCGTTGGTATGGCCGACATGAGTTTTGGATCTGCCTGATTTTTAGATTCTTGTCCTATTGGACGGAGTGGATTTGTCACGGACGTCTATTTAGGCCCCACACAGCTCCGGGCACAGGTATATCTCAGTGGCGGGGGTCACAGGCAATCCTTTCAGGTTGGGGAGGGAAAAGGAGGTAGGAACAGGGATGCGTAATTAGAATGGGGCACGTGTCAGAGATCCAGGCCATTCATCAGTGAGACCCACATGTACATCGAATTTGAGATGGACCTTTTATTTGTTTGTTACACTCCCCTGATCTGAGGTGGCAGGATTTGATTAGGTGCAAAGGCATATTGCTTGGACAAAGGTTATCATGGATGTAAACTGATCTAAAATATGCACAAATCAGACGATCCTAGCCATCAAAAGTGGTCATCTAGTCGGAAAGAAAAACAGTTAATGGTAATCAAAGTACTGGAAAGTGATGAGATTTTCAAAACATTGCCCATCCATGATCAGGCTTACTAGTTGGATAGTTTACGATTGATGAATAACCCAGCCAAGGATACCATCTACCATTTTTTTTTCCCAGTTTGGGGCATATCAATCGAATTATGTAACTTGGGAACGGTCCACTCGCCATGTATGAGACGTACAGACGGTCCAAATAGCGATGATGAACATTATATATTCTCAATGAGTGGGCCATTTCGTTCTTGGACCAGGGCATGCTCCGGGTGGTCCCCCAACTAGCGAGCGGCCTGAATCCTGCACAAGTGCACCAGGAATCAGCCTGAGAGTTCACTTTTCTCTACGATTTTTGAATCCCATATCGTAAGCAGAAAATTCAAGTTATCGTTTTTTAAGGTAGTTTACCAACCCTTAACAAACTCTTTTTATGTTTAGACAACAAACACTTGAAAAATCAAAGACATCCCAACCACCAGGGTTTTGTGGAGACCCACATAAGTCAAGAGTTCAAACAATTGACCCTGTGGGAAGGGGGTGCAACTTGGGTCAAGCTCAACTCAGACATAACTGGCCTAACCTGAACTTTAAGTTGGCTCCATGGCTAAAAGACTCAGCTGAGGGGTGTAACTTGGGTCAAGCTCAACCCAAACCCAACGGGCCCAACCTAAACTTTAGGTTGGCTCCATGGCTAAAAGACTCAGCGAGTCAGAAAGACTCACCCAGTCCCAAGCTAAAAAGACTCAGCGACTAGGAAAGACTCACCCAGTCTCGAGTCAAGTCACAACTTGTCCGAGTTGGGCGTTGATCGGCCTAGAACAGACTCTCATCCAGGTGACTCATCATGTCACACTGGATCTGGTCCAACCTAGTCGGAGTCGACTTGGACAAGCCGCATGGGATGAGGACTCGTCCAAGCCTCAAAACCATGGTTTGGTCAGGTTGGGTTCAGGCAGGATATCCTCCACGCAACACAACCCCAGGTCAGGAGCCGGTGTACACCCACCAATATGATAAATACACACGTTCTTTCTATTTTTGGTAGTAAAATAGTCCAAACCTGACTCGAACCCTCAGGTGAGGTAGCTTGGGTCCAATCTCAAGTTCGATCAGGCCTCATGTTAGACTCATCTTCAGGTTAAGGTTGGTCTTTGGGTTGACCCTTAGCCCAACCCAGCCTGCCAAAGTTGCACACTGGTAAGAGTCCCACATGAACCTGTGCCGCATTGCACAGAAAACTAAAATATATACGATTATGCTTGTAAGAAAATCTGGATTTCGGAAGTTCATCGTCCAATCATAGCCAAGCATGTTCATTTCTGATGCAGTAGACCTGTGGATGGACACATTAAAGGTAATTTCTATTCCTTGACAGTGCATACAATACACAACCAAGCTTACAAAAACTCACTTCCCATGCAATCTTCATCCCCATGTATCTTCCTTCTCTTTTCAATATTTTCTTCAAAAGCATACCATCCTTACTATAGAAGGCAAAAAACAAGAACAAGGATACAACAGATAACAAACCTCATAGCTCGTAGGCGGTGGCATTCCTGGCTTGTTGTGGCTCTTCTACCTTGATCCTGGGCTGATTATACACTGGACTACTGTACATCTTTTTGGGTGACTGCCTGGTTGCTTGCTTCTTTGGAGGTGGAGGGAGAGCACGGATATCATCCGGCGCATCCAAGCACGGAGCCGGCAACTCCCTTGGCCTGTCTGCAATCTGCGTGTCCGAGCACTGTACTGGACCAGCCCATGACAGAGGATTCGCTGCAAGGAGATCATGGTCAGTCTTGTGCATTAGAGAAAAAAGTTGTGGAATGCAAGAATTTTCAGAGGCCGAAGACATCCAAAGCTCTCTCTGTTTTTTTTTTTTTTTCTCTCGTTTCAGAATCTCGACCAACATCAACAACTGGCAGACAAAACTCTCATGGAAGCTGTCCCTAGAGCTGGCATTGCTTTATCAAGGCATGTTTAGGTGTCTTGGAAATGCACGCATGGGAGGGCAGCTTCAGTTTCCACCCAAAACTTAGAAGTCCAACCGGAATGATTATTCGAGAAGAGCAGGAAACTGATGTCTCACCTAATAAGATCCCACTCCCCATACTGCCTCTCAAAACCCTCACTCCCATATCTGCCCCAAGTATGGTTTGAGCTTGCTGCTCCCAAACACACCAACATGCTGCATATGGTTCAGATAGGACCAGCTTGAGCCCAGCCCATTTTATAATTAGGCTACAAGTCAGGCCAGGCCTGGCCCATTTAGTAACTGGGTGTTCAATTTCAGGCCACAGCCAGCACATTGGCAGAAAAAAATGGACCTGCTCCTCAGTTCAGGCTGAGCTTCAACAGAAAATTTTGCAAAAACTAAGCCCTGGGTGACATTTCATGAACCTAGATACAACAGCATGCTAAATTTAAGCTTTGACGACTTATTCTCTTTCTGAAAAGACAACCAAAAAGCAGTTGCAGATACATAGCATAGCAGGAGTAAGATTATCCAAACCATTTCAAGAATATCTCCCCGTAACTCCATATCATGATCAGCTCACATAAATATATAATAGCTCCATTGTTACATGAATACATGTTAGTAGTTTTTAAACCCTTTTCTCTTTCAGGGCTGGTTTGGTGTGCCAATTAGATAGTCTGCCCAGAAAATTCGAGTGTGGGAGTGGGGAGCTTCAGTTTGGAACTGTCATCAAGTATGAGGGGCATGCTCGAGTGGTACCAGTACCATAGCAAGCTTACGGAGGTACCGGCCAGATGTGGGGCCTATGTGATGTATTGAGGATATCAAACCCATCCATAAATTGGGTCACCTCATATTAACCCCAGGAGCCAAAAATAACATGATCCAACACTCAAGTGTGCCACAATTACAGTGAACAGTGTGAGTGGGCAGTCACAGATGATTTAAACAGGGGCCCACCTGAATTATGAAACAGCATGATTTTCTGCCTGACCATTCATCTGGACCTTATGGTCTGAATGGCCTGGATTTCAAAAGGTGGGCCCTCCACAAAAATCAAGGGTAGGCATTCCATCCCAACTTGTTCACTGATGACCCACCTGTTTCATGGATCAGCCTGATTTTAGGTCCCTAGGGGTAAAATACGCCAATACATATTATGGACGTGTTGGATTTTGTGCATGCATCATGTGAGCCCTACGTTCATCCGGTACCACCTTAGCTTAAGGTGATACACTGATACTAGTGCCACTAGACCGCGCGCCCCAAGTATAAATGGATAAGAGAAACCAGGAGTGGTGCCTAGGTAGATAGTCCAAACAAGGTCCCCACTTCCCATTGATTCTACCCTCTTTCCTTTTGAAAAAGGAATATATATTCATTTCCTGATTTTTCCAAGAAAAAATGGCAGGTATGGCTCCTACACCCTTTACCACGAAAAAAATTCAAACAACAGCTCAGGAAAGCATGTCCAGGAAATTTTTACTAAATGGCTTTTTCCCAGCACCTCTGGAATCAAGGAGATGTTCTTCAGTTGGCTTAGAAATAAGAAACTTTCTTGTTTTTTTGTTTAACATACCTTCAGAAGGTTCAAAAGGCCTCGGCATCTCAAGAGCAGGGCCATCATACTGTTGCATCGCTTTTGTATGAGGGCGCTTCCTTACGTAGTTTTCTTGCAGTGGTTTTGGGATTTGAAATGAAAATTGAGAAATATTTACCCCTGCCCTCACATACTCCGGATGTTCAAGCAGGTACCTGCATTTTAAAGAAAATATTGACGAGATGTAGGATAGGAATCAAAGCAACAATACCACCAATAGGAGCATCAAAGGATTAATGAGAAGAACAACTTTTTAATTCACCATTCACCATGCATTTCTGAGTATATGTATTTTTCCACAAGTAAATGAAACCCTAATATAATCCTAACCACACTGTATTTTCTAATCCCAATCATCTATTTTAATAAGATACTAATGATGAGTAAAATATCCCTAAATCCCATCACAACCATACAACACCTGTAAATAGATCGTATCTCATGCAATCCATGACAGAATGCATAATTGCATGATAGTGGGCTTGGTTGAGATCAAACTCAATAAGTTTTCAGACGAGAAAACAATTTTTGTGCCATTGGGACATCATTTAGTACCCCAAACGTACACCCAGATCCATAGCTCAACTGGCAGACTGAGTGGAGATACCTCGTTTCAACACTTGAGGTCTTGGTATCGATCCCTAGTGGGGGTGGTGGAGTGTGTGTACTGACATGGGTGTGTACTAAAACAAGCTAAACCATAAAAAAAAAAAAAAAATAAAAAAAATAAAGTGCGAGATAGAGCCAAAAGGAAACAGCAACAAAGCAAAAAGAGAACAGCGGGGGGGGGGGGGGGGGGGGGGGGGGGGGGGGGGAAGAGAGGCAATTTCATGAAACAAATCCACTAATTGGATATATTGGTAGTTGACACTTATGGACACCCCACCCCAAGCCCATAAGCTGATTAAAATTGGACTGTTTCGATGGATGATTGACCCCCAACCCTAAGACCCAGTCCAAAACCCTAAAACCCGCGGCCTAAACCCTAAGCCCATAATCCAAACCCTAACCAAAACCCTAAACTCTAAAACCTATCCTTAGGAAAAACCTAGTCAATCCAGTCAATGAGTCAACTCACCCGATCAGCCTACCCAGTCCGCTAACTCAGTCAACTCACCTAGTTAAGCCAGAAACCAGTCCTGAACCAAGCCCATTCAGAATCCAGGGCACACAACAGCCTGACACCATTTGAGACAGCCTCCACACAAGTAGTGGAGCTCACCTGTCAAAACAGAAGAACCTGTGTGGCACTGACGGCTCCCACGAAGCCGCTGATGACGTGGCAACCCTCCTGCCTTAGCAAGGCGCCACGCATGTGGAATTGCTCCAAGGACGAGCTGCAAGTGTGTGGCAAGGTGCTTTAACTCGGGTACCCCCTCCTTGACCCATATCTACCGTTTTACCATCCCATCCATCCGCAGAGATCTTGACATATGGCAATCTCAAATAGATCCCAGAAACACCCAATCATCCCTTCTCATCCAAAGACTCTAGTAGAGTCCCTTAGCCATCCCATCTCTCCACCAAGGAGAGTGAGAGTGGAAGGAGTCTAGTCCTGGTCTGATCTAGCCCGGTCCTAATCCTAGCCTCGAGCCAACCAAGTCCAACCCAAGCCACTCGATCCGATCGTTGCGACACAGCCGTCATCCAACCATTCAATCTTTAATCAGTTTTGTCGAACCCAACATTAGCATAGCGCAACACTCATTCCCATCTCAATCCCTCTCCTCATCAAATTCATCATCTTCACATTTCATTACGTCGCCTCTTGTACCTAATAGGCTCGGGCGTATGCTTTGTGGCTTGCCGATATAATTAGATCTTGCCCATCAGAAACCCGACCGATTAACTTACGCCTTGTCATAAGCATTGCATGTAACACAACATCACAATTCCACATAGCACCATGCACCCGGTTAGTTCAAACGTATGCTCTGCAGCTTACCAACATAGTCGGATCCTGCCCATCAAAAACTTGGACCAATTGGTTCTACGCATGACAAGTGGGGTGGTCAAGGTGAGTCTATCCAGCCAAAACCACAACTTGCCATCAGCATTACATTTAACACATCATTACACACATGTTATCACATCATTAGTGCACAAGAAATAATCCCAACCCTCAAAACTTAGTCAAATCTTGTGAAGTATAGTTAGTGCATTTGCATGGGCAGAGTGGGTGGCTTAACACATTCCCTCTCTGTGATCATGGTCCCTTACCTCAAATCTTCGGCCACAAATCAAGGAGTCATCTTAGTGTTGAGAATCTTCGGATTCTCCCTCTTAAGCATTACTACAGGGTCTATCCGACTATAGGATCAAAGTAATTGGCTCATGGTGACACCAATCATATATATAACCCCTTTAAACGTACAAGCGCAAAATCCCTTGAAAGAGGCACCCGTGCAAGCCACGAGTCGATTCTGTTCGGGATCCGGTGTCCGCAGAATGGCGACTCCACTGGGGATAGAGAGAACAATAATTGTTGGGGAAAGAGAACAGTAGTGAGCTGACCCAGCGAAATCAACACACTCTTGGTCTGCAACACTCCCGGCTAACAAAAAAGAAAGTCAGCCTCAGAACATCCATAAGTCATCCTCAAAACATCCATACATGTCTATCACGACGGCCCACCTTTGGCTCATACCACCAACAGATTCAACAATAATGGATGGTAAAGGCCCACCCTTGGCTCACCAAGATCATAATGGGACTCCATAACATGGTGCTCTGTCGCTTTCCCCACCTGTTCATGGTTGCAATTATTCTCCTTGTCTCCTTATCCTACTTAAATCTTTAACTGTAAGCTCACATCAATGAGAATGATCAACATGTCCATACCTTTTGATCTGACTGTTGATCCATTGGCCACTTCTGAAGTGAATCCAATAGTTAATCCGTATCTAAAGAACCATCCACTGACACTTCCTATGGTTCATTTGTTACTTGCTCTTAAATTTCTTTTTCCAGAAGCTTCTTGGGATCTGTGATCATGATTCTAAATCATCTGAAACTAACATGCCTTGGTACTTCAACAAGCATCGGAACTATTCACCAGACAGAAATGGACCAAAACAGAACAAATTGCAACGAATTGCACTAGTTTCAATCCCAGACAAGCCACGCTCTGAAAAGGATATTTAAAAATATGCTCATAATACCAAATGGTTTCACATTTCCAAGGAAAAAAAAAAAAAAAAACAACAAAAAACAAAAATGAACGGCTACTAATGAACTTTACTTATCCTTCTTGAATAAGTATTTTTTTTCTGCATAATGAATGACATTTTGATCATGTATCCACAGTCTTCAAAGAAAAATATGGCAGTGGCCCATTACACTGATATCGGATGCCACAACTTTAAATAACTTTTCCTAAATAATACATCAAAAGCACCGTGAAGTTGGATGTTGTTCTTACTTTGAAAATATCGAACTCTGATAATTTCGTTAGCACTTCTCATATATTAAGTTCTCACTAGTCACTAATTATATTGATTACCATCTCAGCGGCCTTCCAATACACCAGGTATCTGATGCTGGGAGTACCGACCAAAGCACCAAAACCTTCAAAGTTGTTGGTGAAGCACCGGAATATCCCTTTATCTAGGCCCTCCCAAGCAAACCAACCAAGATCTCCCTGTGGACTACCCCACATCTCACAAGTCCTACAGTGGGACCCACCCCGTGGCCATTTTGCATCTCACAGACCCCACCTCATGGGCCACCCCACCCCAATGTGGAGATGCACATGCATCATCCACTCACACCGGTAAGGAGACTCGAACACTGGTCTTCCACTCTGATACCACTTGATGCAGAGAGTAGTGACCAACGCACCAAAAGCTCCAAAGCTGTTGGGGAAGCACCGGAATATCCCTTTATCTAGGCCCTCCCAGGAAAATCAACCAAGATCTCCCCGTGGGCTACCCCGCATCTCACAGGTCCCACAGCATGACCCACCCCGTGGTCATTCTGCATCTCGTAGATCCCACCTCGTGGGTCACCCCACCCCAGTGTGGAGATGAACTTGCATCAATATCTAAACCTGCAAAAGATCACATTGTGCTTCCACTGAGTTTGTGGACATCGAAGTTATCCCTCCGATATCAAAAATACAATGCAGGGCAAATAAATCAACGAAATATAATTAATACCTAGTTTGAAGTTTCGGACTTGAAGTCAAATCAAACCTGAAACTTCCGGTTGAATCACACCAATGGGAGCATCACACTTCCAAATTTATAACACGGGATTAAGAGTTCTTTTTCGTCCATTATTGTCTATATATACTTCTAACCCTAAGATAATCCTAACCGTCCATTTTTTTCCTAATCCCAACCATCTATTTTAACAAAATATTAATAATGACTTAAAAAACCCAAATATCATCACAACTACACAACCCATCCATAAGTTGGTCACAATGCAATTCATGATGTCAGAATCGTACAAAATTGGGCGTGTATTGAAAAGCTAACTCAACGGCCATTAAAACAACAAGACCAATTTCAGGACAGAATGTTTAATGCCAGAAAAGTGGTCCAGAAAATAAATGACAGAAAATAAGGGAAATTATACTGTCGCTGAATAAATTTTTTTTCTATAGAAGAACTGGTAAATATATGCAACGGTACAAGAGGCTGGATCATGTGGATCCACAGATCAATCAGACCATCCTATTGGTTGGCCCATAACTGATCAGACAGTTTTATGGACCCAATTCACTGATTAGATATCTACATCATGGCCACTCATGGGGTGCATCAGGCAATGCTCCAACATTTGAAGACAAATGGGGAAACCAGCATACTTCTCGGAAACACAAACCAAACAATCCTATAAATGACAAATTTATCAGTGAAGCAACAATCAGTGAAAGAAAAGGAACTTTTCTGCATGGGATATCATACGTACTTCTGGATCTCGACCATGGACCGCAATCTCTTGCCAGATGGTGTGGCATAATAGCTGGAAACATCAAAAAAGTAAATTAGAAAAGGCTCCTTATTGAACAAAGAAACCTTTAATCAGCTTATTTAACAAAGCTAATGTTTGCTTCTTCCATTCTAGTCGACAGTTTAAATTCATATTAGGCTTTTTTTTCCTAACATTGATAATTCATTCTAGTCATATCTACCTTGTTTTTTTTTATATCTGTTCAGAGTTTTAGAAAACTATCTGCTGACTGAGATATATCAGGATGCTCCCTGAACAAAAGATGGATGGATGTCATAGGAACTGACTGTTAAACACAACATTTTGGCAAACCCAACAATTTATAAGACCATGTTCAGTTGTGGCTTACCATATGCATGTGCACAAGAGTGAAAAAATGATCACATGGAGCTAGTCAAATCAGCTAAACTAAGTGTCAAGAACAGTATTGGTAAATTAACGAAAGAATATGAAAGCTCAATAAATTTTAAGACCAGGAACAGCGGTGGAGGAGATAAAAACTAATACCAAGTGTTCTACAGTGGCATGACATTGCCCTGACCATGGGTACCTGATGGACCTGACCCAATTTTAACGGGAGGGAGGGTCTAATTTTTTGGACTCGTAATGAAATCGGGTTTGGATTCGGATCTGGCCTTTTAGGACCCAGTTAAATTTGTGTCTAGTCAGGGTTCAGGTCAGGTCCAATTTAAACCCAGTTAAAATCAGGTTGGGCCGGGTCCAATGTTGTTAAATCATATATGCCATCGCATACTCGCATGTGCAATCGCATATTATGCTAGCTTTTTTAAAAAATAATAATAATAATGGGAAAATTGGGAAAATATCTACAAAATTGAAAAAAAAAAAAAATCTTAAAAATTAGGAAAAATTATGCCTCATCACTACAAGTGATTGGATTGGGTTCTTTTACCTATTTCATTATAGTTTGAGTGTTTGAGATTATTGAACCACTTATAAATTAAGTTATACATTTAATTAGATATATTGTATTTATACAAAATTTAACAAAACAATCAACAAGTTACAATAAAGAGAGAATTAATTATTAAAAACTTCGAACATAAAAATTTTATTGATAAATGATAGCTTGATAAGTTGAACTTATAAGTTACAAGTTACAACTTAATTGACAAACACAAATTACATGGATTCAACGGTCCTTTTTTTTTATGTTGAGACCTATATGTAATCGCATATGGAGCATGCCATCACATACTTATCGCACAAAAAAGTATGCCATCGCATACTAGCCTGGATTAAATATGTGCCATCACAGCATACGCGATCCATCTGGAAAAAAAAAAAATTTGGCATATGTGATCGCACATGACAACAATGGTCGGATCCAATGGTTTTAATGGCAATAGGATGTAAATCGAATATACACCAATTATTCTAGCAGCCCAATAAGTTTCCTTAATCCATACCCACGCAAGAGAACCCATTTACACATTATGAGTCACAGTGACATGTGTGTTCAATCTAATCCATCCATCAGGTGGGCCCGACCATGCAAATGCCCTTATTTGAACCTCAAGCCCAACTAGAAATCTAGATTTAAAGACCTCGTGGGTACCCGACAGATGCCCAAACCCAAACAGATCTGGGTCTGGTCTTCAAGAACGAGACCCAAACCCCAAAGGAACCAAACCCAGCAAGGCACAAACCTGGTTATCTCAGGTGCAGGTACTATGGGGACCAGACCCGGCCCAACACATTGACAGCCCTAGAATGACAACAATCCCACTTCCAAATTCTGTACCCATCAACGGTTTATTGTACTGCTAACATTCTCTAAATGCCATTAAACAGAGAGCCATTATTTATCTATGAGCAATGCACGGTGGAAGTGGAACCCTGATTTTCATTGTTCATGGTGCCTTTACCAGCAGGAAATGACTAAAATAGGTACCGTCGGAAAGCCTTGTCAGTTTGTCTTTACCCAGGATCTATTAAGGACCAAGTAATGACAGAATTACCAAGAAAGTAAAAGGTTGGGGCAAAATTTAGGGATATTTCAGTTGCCATAAGGGCTAGGTTTGCCCAAATTGAAAGGTTTGGGGGGAATTTAGATTTTTTTTTTTTTAGTAGGTAGGCATAAATGGGGTCTTGAAAAATCCCATGTTGCCATTTTAACTTACTGCTTTTTATTTTTATTTTTAGTGTTTCTGGTTTTATCGTGTTGTTGCTGATTGCATTAGAAACAACCAAGTTAGAAATTTTAGTTAGGAAATAGTAAGTTATTAGCACGTGCCTTTTGGTATTTGTTTAATTGAACTTCAGCTACTAACAATAAGGGGCAATATAAGGGCCAAAATAAGAAGGTTCTAGAGCCAATTTAATTTGAAAATCAGTCGCAGAAATTTAATTCAATGGAAGAACTACGTTCCACAGTAGGGTGGCCTAATACTTGTTTGGGGGAAATATGTGGACTTTTTTGTTATTATTTTCTGTCATTACTTCGAGGAACCTGAAGCTTTCGTTGCTTCTTTTTCATGAAAATCCTCTAATAAATTTGAAGAGAATAAAAATTGCGATCTCTATTACTTTTAAAGATTTTTTTAAGGCTTTATGTTAGATTCTCTACCAAAATCAAACTTGAAAAAAAAAAAAAAAAAAAAAAAAAAAAAGGCACAAAGAAAGCAATTAAAAATACTACAACTAATGAAGAAAATGAGAATTTGCTCAGATAAATTGTGTTGTATGGTTTTTGTCCCTGACCTTCCAATGGGAGGTCTCATAATGAGCTGGGATTAACATTCATCATCATTGCATCATTATCATCATCATGTGAAACAAAAGTTAAAATAAATAGTTCAAAAATGAAGGGGGGTAAGCAAGTGGGAAAGAGAAAAGAAATGCTTCTTCTCACAGAAGAAGAGATGAAGAAAACAGTAGTAGTATGAAAGGAAAATAAACAGCAAGAATGTATCATGGGACTGTGGGAGTGGTTTACATGCCTATGCTAGGGCAAGACCCAGATCAAAGAGGACCATAGTACAAAGGAAAAGAAAACGGCAAGAATGTATCGTGGAAGTGATTACATGACTAGAGCAAGAGAACCATAGTACAAAGGAAAAGAAAACGGCAAGAATGTATTGTGTGAGTGATTACATGACTATGCTAGGGCAAGGCCCAGATTAAAGAGGACCGCGGTATGAAGGAAATAAATAAACAGCAAGCATGCATCATGGGAGTGGATTGTATACCTATGCTAGGGCACGACACAGATTAAAGAGGTAAATTTGCATTAATGAGTGAATTGAATTTGGAACGCATGAACTACAAAATGTTTAACATAAAAACCGTAGGCATGAGACAAAGGGATCATCATCATCATCATCAAAGCCTTATCCCAAGAAAAGAAAATTAGTGGAACCATGGGCAATTTCATATATGTAGACACAAGTTCTAAAAGGACATAAAAAAGAAAACAGATGTGTAGTAGCATACACGTCTGCAAATCTTGTGCTTCCTTCACCTCTGATCCTAAGAAGCCTCTGCCAACCAGGAGGGGGCTGAGAGATGCTAGGTTTATCAATCGCCCAGAGCCTACTGCCATCTTGAGATATGTCAGCTGGATCATCACAAGATATATCAGGCCGCCACTGCCGAGCTGTTTCACATACAAAAGGTACCTCCAAGATATATTCACGTATCTCTTCATACTTCTCTTTTGTTGGAATTAGCCTCCATTTAAAACATGCAGCACACTGAACAGTGAATGCCCCAACAGAGGGCAAAACCCTGGGAGCATTTGACTCAACGAATTTTGGGATGGGAGGTTGGTAGTCATGCGGGTCAAGGACCGGTTGAATTTGACTGGAATCACAGCTATCATTAGCTCCAGGGTTATAAACCACCAACTGATTTGGAGCATCTTCAGAAGACTGAGCATCTTGGTCCAGGTTCTTCTAAAGAAGCACTGTCCTCGTTCTCAGAAGAACCCTGAGCTTTATCCCAAGCACTGTTGGCTAAATCTTGGTAAGTTTTATTTGAATGTCTCTGGGATCTAGAATCATTAGAAACATCATGTTCCTTCTTCACCTCGGGTAGCGTATGTTGAAGCTGGGACTGCATCTGAAATAGTCTCCTGTAACCTGTAATTGAAAAGCATAAGAATCCATGAAAAAGAGCATGCATTAATGATCCAGCAAGTTCTATATAGATAGCAATGCATGCTGCTGTGGAACAAATTAGCTCTGCTGAACTAAATGTATTATTAACCCCCCCCCCCCCCCCCCCCCCCACCCCCTAAGAAACCAAAAAAACCAAATCTTGATAAAATACACCAATCTACATTAATTGCTCGTGACAGTAAATTAGGAAAATCATGATGAAGACTGCCAGGAGAATGATACTGCTTACACCCATTCCATTGCATGAGAAGAGGAAGTGAAGTAGTTCAAATTACAACTACGTCTATTCACAGCAAGTAATTCTGACACAAATAATCAAGTAATATTAATTACAAGCCTAATTCAATGCAAGGTCAATTAAATTTTAAAATGAAAACTATAGTAGATTCATTGCCATTTCAGTTAAATTCCACATAAATTACTTGCCATTCACATGCACGGACATATTTAATGAAATTTATGTTGTCATCATCATAGCCTTGTCCTTGCTATTTAACCAAATCAGTGTATAAACAATGAACTCGTGCCATCCCACGGAAATTGGAAAGCAATAGCTTATTTGTGGGCCAAAGCTATTACCCTTTCAGCTTTCGTTACAATAAATTTTGTTTTAAAGAAAGAAAGAAGAAGAGAAGATGCTAGTGCACTAGGCAACATGCAAGCAACATTTTAAATGACATCCGCATTAATTCTACTGCATGCAAACCAAAAAAACAGCGGTCATATTTAAAAGCTACATCCAATTTGTATTATGCCCAGTAAAATTTATTCCAATCTGTTTCCATGGATGACAGTGCCTAAATATGCGGAGCCCAGGCTCCACATCATCAAACCCCGTCATTGTACAGATGCCCAGACATCGTGATGTAATTCATATTTCGCTAGGCGCCAAAACAAAATCCACTGCAACAATTCCGCCTCATCTCACAAAAAGACAAGGGATTTCATGGTGTGGATCCTTAGGCTACGTGTCAGTGGGGCCTGCGAAAACAGAATGATTCAAATCCTTTTGAATCTCAAAATGCATACAAGCCCTCAGTTACCACAATATCAAAGCCACATCACAAAACCATAAAAACTACATTTCAACTAATTCCACATCCAGATTCCAATCACTGACATCCTACAAGAACTTATAATCCTCATCTCACCTCTGCTCCTTACCCCTGAAGGCTTCTAACCCCAGACTAGTCTACAGGGTAAACCCACCCACACACGAAGGACCTCAGCTGTCCGTCGGGTGGGTCCCACCCTGCACATTCCATATCCCAAAAAATATGCCCACCCACTCATCAGGTCGGACGCAGCGTTCCAAACAAGTGGACGGCTATAGAAAACTTGACCAAGCTTTCTTAAGCCCCCGCATTTGTTACCAACACCGCCACCCAACTGATAGATGGACCAACCTGATTTTTTGGGCAGGGCATCCATATGGTGGGACCCCCCTGATAGACAGCATAGATCTTGCACACATGTTCCAGGACGGAACATGTTGCATAGACAGGCTGCCTTATACATGCGTGAGCTTAGCAAAGCTCCCACACCATCAAGTGATTTGGGCAGACATAATACCATCATCCAAGATTCAGCTCAACAACATGCACACCATATTTTAATGAAATTACATCATTGCCACTATCAGCACCACCCAAAGACCAAGAACATGGATATCCATGTTCTAGCATGTACAAGCATACAGTATGTACTACCTACGAATGCAGGTGTACACGACCGACCGATTCAAGCAGATGAAGAGAAGTTCATGCAAAAATATTTCACATTCCAGTTATATCATCTCCATCTTCAACAACACCTGCATATACAAGAAATAAACTACAATATCAAGTTTCAAAAATTAAAACACCCCAAAAACAATAAATAAATAAATAAAATAAATCAAGAAGAATATTTAAAACAAAAAACAAAAACAAACAAACGCAGATCGAAAAAAGGACACCGAAGGGAGATGATTCTAATAATATCTCAGATCTAACAGAAAAGGCGGAGAAATGGCTAAAATCGGAAAATCTGAAGAAAAAACAGACGGACGGTTCTGATTCAATCGGACCCAGATAACAGCAAATCTGGAAATAAATCCACCCATTTACATAAACGGAAACTCAAAATCGGTTAAAAACCACCAAATCCGACGCCGATTTTTTTGCATCAACGCCCGAAATCCCTCGAAAAACTCGAAGAAGGAGAATAAATCCGATTCCAGCTATCAAACCCGGTTTCCTCGAGCAATATCGGATCGAGAAGAAAAAAATCACTGAAAGGATCATGGATCGTAAAACATGAAACTGGAGAGAGATCGGAAACGAGATTGCATACCGTATAATGGAAATACTACATGTACATAAATACGTAGATCCGTACGACTTCGGAGCGCGTTTTCTCTCTCGCCTGCTGTATTTTCAGGTGCGCGCCCAGAGAGAGAGAGAGAGAGAGAGAGAGGGAGAGAGGAACATCTATACCGAGAAGGAATTAATATCCTCCACCCGAGGATAGGAAAGGTATATTCGGGTTTCAATTTGTGCCAGGTGGGCCCTTTTTTCCCGCGATCCAGACCGTTGGTCTGTTGAGAATGGTCCCGCCTCAAAAGTAATTCTAACCGTGGTCTGAAACTGAAAATGTTAAGAAGAAGACTACAACAACAACCGTGTCTTTACGGGCGGGGTACTACCACCTTCGGTTCTGAGCTCGGAACAGTCTGGAGCTCTGAGGGTCCACCGTTATGTATGAGTTTATCAACACCGTCTATTCATTTTTCCATGTCATTTTAGGTTATAAGTTAAAAAATGGAGCAGATACAAGCATCATGTGTAACACACATTGGGATTAAACACACACCGTTAAAAGCTTCTAGAGAGCAAGAGAAGCCTTGAATCTGCGTCGTTTTTAAGCTTATAGCCTAAAATGATATACAAGAATGGACGGACGGTGTTGATAAACTCATAAATCACGGTGGGCCTCTCAGAGTTAGGGGAGTGGTACCTAATCTGCGTCCCCTCATTTGTAGGGGAAGAACACGTGTTACAAATCTGGCGGAACACCGGCCAGTGACCCACACTGGCCAGGTAGCTGGTGTAAAAGCTTTGTGGGCCCCACCATGATGTATATGTTTTATCCACGCCGTACATCCATTCTTCCATCTCATTTTAGTGCATGGTCTCAAAAATGAGTCAGATGTAGATATCAGGTGGACCACACCACAGGAAAACAGTGTTGAATGAATGTCCACCATTAAAAACTTCTTAAAGTCCAGTCCACTGTAATGCTCATTTTACATCCGACCTGTTCGTAAGGTCACACAATTCATCTAAAGTATCTAGCCCTTTCCTGTAGTACGGTCCACTTTATATTTTTGGATCCATCTAAAAAATGTTGGAAAAATAAATGGACGGCTTGGATAAAACAGATACTTCATGGTAGGGCCTACAGTGCTTTGACACCAGCTTGCTGGATGGTGTTGGTTCACCGACCCACCCGCGTCCGCACTGTAACAAAAAATTATCTGGCACGCTTATCTGCGACGCGGATTTCCTGTTAAAACCCTTTGATAGGAAGTTCCTGCTTGGAAGCTAGGTGCAGCTTGCAGTGATGTTTGTGAGAAATCCATCTCTACCATCATTTTCACAGGCTTATTTTAGGACTTTAAGCAAAAATGAGTGGGTTTTAATACTTAGGTGGGCCACACTAAAGGAAATAACGGGGATTGAATGAAACCATTGAAACATTCTTATGGCAATAAAGGTTTTGCATCACTCTATTTTTTTTTTTAGTTTTTTCAGTTCATCCTAATGTAAATAACCTTATAAACGGTTTAGATGTCTTATAAACACCTTGGGTGGAGCCTTGGAAGATTTCAACGGTAAGGTTTTTTTTTACTCAATTTTCATCTCATGTGGCCACTTGAGTCGTGGATCGGGCTAAATTTTACTGTCATATATATTAAAATGAGCTCATAAAACGGATGAATGGATTGGATTTCTCAAAGCAAATCACGGTAACTCCACCTAACTCCCCAGCTCAGGAACTTCCTGGCGGGGAATCCGCCGCCAATCTGGCAGGTGGAACTTGTTTCGGCAAATGGCCGGTTACAGAAACAAAAAATCAACAGTCTAAAACTAACGAGTGTCCTACCAGGTTTGATTGGACAATGATTGCAGGTACTGTACTGTGGGGCCCACTACGATGTATTTGTTTTATCCATGCCGTCCATCTATTTTTTCAACTGATATTAATTTGTAAGGATAAAATTGAAGTATATCCATATTTAAGTGGACCACACTACATGAAATGGTAGACTTTATTTATGTTTTTCTATAATACATGTCAGTGTGACTTTAAGAATAGGTTGGATGATAAACTAACATGGAGTGGGCCCTAGGAAGCTTTCAACATTAGCGGTCATTGCTCCACTGTTTCCTATGGTATGGTACACTTGAGCTTATGAAATGCTTGGATTTTTTTTGGGATCATGCAATAAAATGAGGTGTGAAAAATGAATGGATCCTTACTCTTGCCCGGGTGGTAGACTCTCAGGAGTTTCTACTCCCTGGTCAAGGGTTCGAGTACCCATACATGGTGGAAATCCACCCACGTGAGTGTGTGGGGGTGTGTGCGCGTGTGTAAAAAAAAAAAAATTAATAAAGGTGTGAAAAATGAACGGACGGCCCCATAAAGTCCTTACTCCACGTACCCCCATCAAGTCCCTACACGTAGCTACTGGTGGGGACTCTACAAAGTCATGACACCACGTACCCCGCAAAGTCGTTACTCCACCGAGCTATTGGCGGTGATGAGGTCACCACGCAATCGGGTACATTTTTTTTTGTTGCCATTTTCATTTTCAGACTGCGGACGACGTCACGAATGGCATATGTGTTTCATCCATGCCGTCCATCTATTTTTTTAGATCATTTTATGCATGAAACAAAAAATGAGAGGAATATAATATCAGTTGGAGCACACCAAAGGAAAATAATAGCGATTGGATATCCACCATTAAAACCTTCCTAAAGCCCATTGTACTGTTTATTTGATATCCAATCTGTTGATTATGTCATAAAGACAAAGATGAAGGGAAAAAACAAATATCAGCTTGATCCAAAACTTTCCTGGCCCCCAAAAAGTTTTTAATGGTCGACGTTCATTCAACACTGTTTACTGTAATGTGGTCCATTTGAGATTGGGATATACGTAATTTTTGGTCTCATAGCATAAACTAATCTATAACAACAAGTGGACGGCATGGATGAAACACTGACATCATGGTGGGGCCCACAGAGCACCGACCATCAGCCTTTGGCTGGTGTCAGGGGGAGTAGCCAATCCGTTTCCCGTACAAGGTTCCCCACGTGCTGAACCACTGCCCAAAATCGATTATTTGATACTCCGGCTGCGTACGGACTTTATATGCATGCGAAATAATTATCCACATGTCATTTATTAACTCAAATTAAACCGTCTGAACTATAGAACTCGTCCAAAAAACCGACTGAACAACTGCTGGTTGGTGAACACTTGTTTGTTGAAATTGGACGGTTAGATTTTATTTTATTTTTCCATTTTCAGCCGTCCAATAAATTTCCAAACATCCAATGGCCAGGTAATCAAATACGCATGATTTTGGTTCACGTAAACTAAGAGGAAGCTGATTAGATGTTCCTGACTGTGGGGCCCACCTTGATGTGTGTGATGCATATCCATGCCTTCATCAGATTTTCCATCTCATTTTATGGTATACTCCTGGAATTTAAGCAATCCAAATCTCAAGTGGACCCCACCATAAGAACAGTGTCATTTAACACCAATCACTAAAAACTCCATAGGGTCCACTGTAATGTCTAAATCTCAAGTAGACCACACCATAAGAAATATTGGTCATTGAACACCCACCATTAAAAACTTCCAAAGGGCCACCATAGTATTTATTTTTCATCCAACCTGTTGGTAAGATCACACAATAGCTCCAGAAAAATAATAATTAAATAAATACAAAAAAAATTTAATAGAGGACATTCAATCCTTGATGCATGCACTTGAGATTTTGATCCGCTTCTTGTTTAGACCATGTCCTACACCCTGCTGGAAAAAGTGATGGACGATGTAGATATATAACACATACATCAAGGTGGGTCCCACATTAAGGAAAATATACACTACAGTGTTATTAGGGTAACACCTAATCCACTCCCATACGTAGTGGCCGTTTTATTCCACTTGACTCTACACTCTTCAAAGGGTATTTTAGTGTTAGATTCTATAGGAATTGGATTATTATATTTGATTTAATTGGTCTTGGCTTAGGACAAAGTAGTAATAGGCATAAAATCATTCATTTTTATTCTATATTTGTTTGAATAAAATGCTTTGCTAATCATATACATCTACTCAAAATACTTTTCTTATTGAATATACAAATCAGTCAAAAAACTATAATTATACTTAACAATGAAGTACTTGGAAAAGTACACATATGGCGAAGATTTTTTATTGGAATTGAAAAAGGTAGAAATCCCAATCCTATTGATATAGTAATTGGAAGTGGTTGCATGCGCACCAATGGTGTATTAGTTATTGTGCCCTTGATAAATGATGGATAGCCAAGTGTGAGGTGGATAGTTGATAAAAGCATTAAGCAATAGGCCCACCCTAAGGTGAGTGCTCTCTTATTTTGACTTTTCTGGCGATTTTCCTAATTACTTCAATAAATTCTCGTATGAATTATATATACAATTAAGATCCAGTTGTTTATAAAGTAGGTATTGTCTATCGTTGACCTCTATAGTAGAATCAGCCGAAGAGGCCTTGGGGGGGGGGGGGGGGGGGGTTGGTTTACCCTATGTCAGAGGTTAGGGGTTCAAGTTCGCTTGGATAATTCTATTAGTTCAAGCTATGCCCATTAAACCGATGGCTCAAAAATAATAAGGATTCATTGTTGTTAGATAAACTATATACAAAAACAGTTGGTAGCATTAATGATGGATGTTATTCTTGAAATGTAAGCCATCCATTCTAGTATCAACATAAGGGTGGACCATTTTTCTTTTTCTTTTTTTGGTTAGCTTGTTAGTGCACACCTATGTCAGTACACACACTCTATGTTAGCCACCCCCACTAGGGATTGATACCAAGACCTCAAGCGTTGAAACGAGGTATCTCCACTCAGTCTGCCAGTTGAGCTATGGATCTGGGTGTAACATAAGGGTGGACCTAATCGTGGGGTCTATACATTGATGTATGTGTTGTATATCCACATGTCAATTGGTTTTTCCGGCTTATTTTAGGGTATAGTCTTCAAAACAAAGCAGATACAAATCCTTAGGTGATAACACCACAGGAACCACTGATCGTAAACACTTATTGTTAAAATTTTCCTAGGGCCCACTAAAATGTTTAGTTTCCATACAATCTATTGATCAGGTCCTGCAGACATGAATGAAGAGAAAACACAAATACCAGCTTAATCCAAAACTTTTACAACCCATAGCAATTTGTCAATGATGGACATTCAAATTATACTGTGTGGTCCACTTAAGAATTAGATCTTTTTTCATTTTTGAGATCATACCTTAAAATGAGCTGTAAAAACTTGATAGATGGCACAGATATACAACACATATATCAAGGAGGGCCCCACTGTCAAAGAAACACCCACCAACGTTTGCCCGGGTAACACCTCCCTCCACAACACTGCCATTGTCCTGTGAAGAGGTGACTCTAAAATATTAAGGATTCTTCCTACTCTCCCTTGAAAAGAAATTTGACCGAGGAAGTGATTTTTGCTATGTGGCCAATCTATACATGAACTATCCCACCCTCACATGGAAGTTCACGACTGGCATTTGTTATGATTGTCAGGAGAGTCATGAATTGTGAACTTAAAACCTATACCATTATAAACTTAAAACCCATATCATGAATGATAAAAGTGTTATATTCGGGGCCCGATTGGCAGTAAGAAAAGTTGGAGACCCACAAGATAGCGGCTAAAGTTAGAGCTAGCTAGTTCATCACTGTCTCTACAAGTAGGTTCTTGGCAAGCTTGAACAATATTCTCTCTCCCTCTTCCACTCTTACCATTTTGAAAAAAAAAAAAAAGAAGAAGAAAAGAATTAGATAATCAAAATCAAGACGAAAAAATAACAGCGAGGCCAAGGGAATCTTGGATAGATTTACGAAACTAATAGAAAAAAAAAAAAAAAAACTATAAGAAAGATTACGTGGATTCAAACATTAAAAACGTAAAAAGACAAGCAATATGGAAGTGGAACTAGATTTCTTCTTAAAGGGCATTTGCTTTTCCAATCAAGATGGGATGATCCGTTAAATAAAAAAAATGATGAATAACGGGTGACATTTGAATAGTGATTTTAAGTTTTCATATCAAATATCAACTTGATCCAAAGCATTGGTAAGTCATGTGATAGACAATAATGAAAATTAAGACACCTACTAAACATTGTGCGCAAGGTTCTTAGAATTGTTAAAATATTGAATCTAACTCATTAATTAGGTTCCTCCCACCAAAATGAAGGGAAATGTTAAATATTTTGATGATTGAAAATTTGAGCAAGCTACGACACTCAATTTGAAAAGGATTATTTATGAATTTATATAATTATTTTCTATTGTATGACCTAAGTTTTTAATTAAGCTTACTCTTTTTGTTCCTATATTAGGTATGAAGAGGAGAGTTTGATAAATGAATGAATTTTACTTTAATAGTTGAACGAATTTTATAGAGCTAAAAAATAAAACCTAAATAAGCTTTAACAAATGGCAAATAAGCTTTTTGGTATAGTCAAATATTTTATAATAAACAACAGATAGACCCGACCAAAACAACATTGACCTAACCAAACGAAACTAAAATTGGCCCGACCTAAACACGCAGTTCAAGTTTGAACTTTTGTTGCTGCCAAATGAACCTTTCAATCCAGTGTATCCATTCACTCATATGCAAGTTGAAAACTCAAACATATGCAATCTACCAAATGTAATATGATCTTTTATTCATGCAAGCAATCAAAATCCAACCATACTAATATTTTCTCCATCATGTTTGATAGTGGACCCATGTCCATATAATGGCTATGCCCACACAAATAGCCCAAACCTCTTAGGCTCAGGACTTGCCTTTTATGTGTTTTTCTCCTTGTAATAAAGGTGGAAGAGGACTTCACACATTATTTTATCGATCAGAGAGAGAAAATAGGAATTTAAGTAGTTTGTTTATTATAGTCCTTTGCCAATTAAGGAAACCAAGTTCCAAAAGGACTTTTCTATTTTTTGAGTCTTGTAGAGGTGGGCATCGAGTTGAGTTGGATTGGATTCGGTCCAACTCGACTTGGTTCGAAATTTTAAATGGTTGACCCAAACCCGATCCAATTCAGGTCCGAATCTGGGTCCTCTAACTTGATCCGATCCATTGCACTACTAGCCTGACCTGAAACGAGTCCGACTGGATCGGGAAAACAAAGTTGGATCGGGTTGGGTACGGTTTAGATCAAATCTTATATTTTATTTTATTTTTGAAAATTTTAAAAAAATTATTTTCAATTTTAAAAAATACATAGGGCCCACCATAATGTTTATTTTCCATATAATATGTTGATAAGGTCACAACTACATGCATGAAGAGGAAAAATAAATCTCATATTGATCCGAAACTTTCTATGACCCTTAAAAGAGTTTCAATGATAGACGTCCAACCCCACTGCCTTTTGCAATGTGGTCCATTTGATATTTAAATTTGTCTTATTTTTCGGCTCAAACCTTAAGACAGCCCGCCAAATGGATGGACGGTTTGGATATAACACATGCCTCGTAATGGGACTACAAAACTTGCTATCTTCTGCAGCTATGTGCATGATGCACCTGCTAATCCGCTTCCTTTCTTTAATGCGGTTTCTGCAAAAGCTTTTGGCGGGAGCTTCCTCGCAAGTATGCTACGTGGGCCCATTTCAATGTATACGGGAAATCCATTACGTCTATTTGTTTTATGAGTTCATTTTAGGACATATCACCAAAATTTAGATGGATAAAAAACTCAATTGGGCCACACAAGAATAAATAGTGGGAAATCAGCTAGCACCGTTGAAGTATTCCTATGGCCATAAAAGTTTTGTATCAGGCTATATTTTTGGTTTTTTCACTTCATCTCATTGGGAATGATCCAATCAACGGATTGGATAGCATATAAACATCAAGGTAGAGCCCAACAAAGTTTCAACAGTAAAAAATTCTTTTCCCAATTTTCTCTCTAGTGTGACCCACTTTAGTTTTATATCTTTCTCATTTTTGATGACACGTCCTTAAATGAGCTAGCAAAACAAATAGACGGAATGAATTTCTTATATACATTCAAGTGGGCCCACATAACATTTTTGTCTACGAACTTCATTGGAAAGGCTTTTACACGGAATCCATGTACCGTCGGAGCAGCTCGGTACCCTATACACGTTGAGCCGTGTGCTCGGAGAGGACGGATCAGCTACTCCGTTGCCACCGGCTCACCCCCACCGGTGTTGGTAAGTTGGGGACTCCACCATGATGTATTTATTTCATCCGTGCCGTTCATCTATTTTTTTTAGATCAATTAATTTTATTAAAACAAAAATTAGGCATATCCCAATCTAAAGTGGACAACATCATTAGAAACAATGTTAAATGAATATTGTGTGGATCTAATCATATCCAATCTAATCGGATTTCGAATCGGATTAGTCCAAATTGATCACTAATCCAAACTCGACTCAATATAAGGTCGGATCTAAGTGGGCTTGCTTGATCCGACTTGACCCCAGCCCTCGGTTCGGATGGGGTCAGATTCTGCCGAGCTCTCCAGCGGCTTTTGAACTCCTTTTAATAGTAGAGCGTATTAGCTGTTACCCGCGTAACAACTATGTGGGTGTTAAACTTACCGTGTGGGGCCCAACTTGATTAATATGTTTCATATCCCATTTGGATTTTCAGCTCATTTAAGTAACTTATCCCAAAACTTAAGTAGATCAAAATCTTTGATGGACCACGCCACTAGAAAAAGTGGTAAATGATTATTAAAAGCTTTTTTAGGCCACAAAAGTTTTGGATGAAGCTAATCTTTATATTTTCCATTAATCCAGTTCTATTTGATCTCATCAATGGGTTTATTGCAAATAAATATTACAGATCTTATTATAGTTGGCCTTGGAAAGTTTTTAATGATAAATGTTCAATCATCACTTTTTATTGTGGTTTGGCCCACCTGAGTTATAGTTGTTCTTAATTTCTTAGACAGTGTCCTAAAATGGGATGTAAACGGACGGATGGACGGAGTGGATATACAAAATATGATCAAGGTGGGCCTTACGGCAAGGGTAACACCCACTACTCTGTTACCCGCGTAGTACCCAATGCGTGCCCTTTTAATAGTGGGTCATGACATGAAGAGAGATTTTAATTACAGGGTTCACGCATTTTAAAAAAGCTATAACAGGTACACACGTGCATGAATGTTGCCACACCAAAACGGGCACAATAATATCCACTTGACTTGTGGCCCACTATTTGGACACGTGTCAGAATATAATTGGATAATTCTAACCGTCAGATTAAAATATGTAAAATCGACGGTCGAGATCATCCATATAACAGGTAGGTATAATCAGCAGTTCCAGCAGCTATTTGGTGGGACCCATCATGATTCGCTTAGGGTTCCAAAAGATCGCTCTTATCAGGCAGTCTGAGACATCTTAACCATTCGAAAAAACACGTGGCTATTAGGGAGAAGGGCCAGCACATGGACGGATTAGATCATCCAATCAATGTGATTTTTTTGCAGGATTGCCCCTGAAAACTGTGATGGACAATCTTGATCAATGGACTCGGTGTACTTGTGTGATCAACGTGGTGTGGCCCACCTTTTTGCTAATTGGATATGGTACGGAAGCCGATTACGTGGTGTGTTGACGTTACCAAGTTCTGTGGGCCCCACCATGATGTATGTATTGTATCCACACCGTCCATCTGTTTTAAGAGATTATTTTATATCAGGGTCGTGAAAATGAGAAAGATCCTAATCTCAAGGGGACCACACTACAGAAAGCAGTGGATGTGAAACCTCTACCATTTGAAAATTTTTTGGGGGCCATAGAAGTTTTGGATGAATCTGATATTTGTTTTTTTCACTTATCCATGTTTGCGTGTGACCTAATGAATAGGTTGGATGACAAGTAAACATCACGGTGGGATCTAGGAAGGTTTCCACGGTGGAAATCATTGTCTCCACTCCTTTTTATAGTGTGGTCCACTTGAGATTTGGATATGTCTCATTTTTGGGTTCATAATCTAAAATGATCCCCCCAAATGGATGGACGGTGTGGATATGACACTTCATATGTGACACGTTGGCAGAAAAAATGGTTGTATCAAAACTTCTATACAGCCACTCTGGTCATTTCTGATGTCCTTTGAAATGACTGCACCGGTATAACCATCGGGTCCGTCGAGATTCAGTGAGGAATCCCTGTCCCCTCATGTAGAAGGGCCGAAGTTACCATTAGATCAGGAGATCTAGGCCATTCAGAAGGTAAGTTACAGTATCAAAATGCCATTGACCAATGCAGGCCAGATGATCGGTCAGAGAAAAATGATGATTAGAAAAATAGGCTACATCAGTCAAAAGTCAATGTATGTGTGGCTAATTTGATGAGTATACTACAATGATTTTTGGTTTATAGGTTATACAAACCATAATCTACCTAATGAACGGACTAGATCTCTGATACGTATACCATCTGATGTGGAACCAGGCCCCATGGGAGCTGTCCAGGACCAACGCTTTTAAGCAGGTAGGGAATCCATGATGCTTTGGTACAGCCACAGGCAAGCAACTGACGGAACTGCACGGACGCGGATTTCCTTCGGAAGCCTTTCGGAGGAAGTTCCTGCGCTGGGAATGCAGGCGGGGCCTGCTGGGATGTTTGTGAGAAATCCTCACCGTCCATCCATTTTGTGGGTTCATTTTAGGACATGAGGACAAAAATTAACCGTATACAATGATCAAGTGGGCCAAAAACGTGATAATTGAACTTCCACAGTTGAAATATTCGTGGGACCACAGAAGTTTTGAATCATGCTTATATCTGTGTTTTCAGTTCATCCCAGTCGGAATGACGTTATTAACGGTATGGATGGCATGTAAGCATCATTGTCGAACCCAGGGAAGTTTCAACAGTAGGAATTTCTCTAACTACTTTTTCTTTTAATACGGCCTACGGCCTACTTGAGTCTTGGATCCTGTTCAATTTTGGTCTACCCTACTAAAATTAGATCACAAAACGGATGGACGGTGAGGATTTCTCACAAACATCACAGTGGGCCCCACCTAAGTTCCAAACGCAGGGACTTCCTGCGAAAGGCTTTCGCAGGAAATCCGCGTCCGAACTGCACGGTCCTAGCAATAATGAAAATTTTCAAAGTGATTATGAACCGTTGGTTACTTTCATATGGTAGTCCTCATTTTAAGTTGTATTTTTAAAGGGTTAGGATTCTCCGAAGGAACAATGGCCCAATCATTTTTTGATTTATCAACTGATCGGTTTCAGTCTCACTTGTTTTGCCACGTGCACACATGGAGCTACGGTACTTCCAATGTCTCGAGAAGCACCGGATCGGAAGCGGATTGGCTGGTGTACCAAACATCAGCTACCTAGCTGATGTGAGTACGTGTCGTGCGAAGACGAGCGCTGACTGACGCTCCTCGATCATCCGAGTTGTACGAACGGTTCAAAGGAGATCAAAGTTACATGGCCCCCACAATGATGTATTTATCATATCTATACCGTTCATCCATTTGGTGATATCATTTTAGTTTTACTTTCAAAATTGAGTAATTTCAAAGGCTCATGTGGATCACACTACGGGAACAATGATTCTCACCGTTAAAACATTTGTAGGGCCCACTGTAACGTTTACTTTCCATCCAATCTGTTCATAAGGTCTGTGACCCAAAAGGATTTCAATGGCAAGCGTTCAATTCTCCACTGCTTTTTACAGTGTGGTCTACTTAATTTTTGGTTTTGCCTTATTTTCCAGCTTACAACGAGCTTACCGAGTGGACGGACGGTTTGGATATAACTCACACCTCATGATGGGATCCACAGAACCTGGTGACGTCAACACACCAGCCACATCGTTGGTGTGTGGTACACCAGCCAATCCGCTTCCCACGGGATCCTGAATTCACTGCTTAGTTTCCTTACGAGTACGGGCTCGGGCCTGAAAAATCAGAATTTTCAGAAAGGCAAGCCCGAAGGTCTTGCCCGAAACAGTTTAAAATCCGGGCCGAGGCCCAGGCCCGCTCCATGGAGAGCCCGACTATGATTTCCTGAATCTTAATGAACAGATAAAATGAGAAGCACACCACCCACATCAAAACTTTCCTTAGCCACCACGATGTCTATGTTAAATCCACTTCATCCATCTGTTTTACCGGATCATTTTAGGTCAAGTGCCCAAAAGTAAGGTAGATCCAATACTCGAGTGGGCCACACCACATCAAACAGTGTAAATAGAAATGCCCAACATTAAAGCCTTCCCTTCTGTGTTCATGTTATATCCACTCCGTCCATCTGTTTCATCAAATCATTTTAGAACAAGTACCCAAAAATAAAGCAGATCTAAAACTCAAGTGGATCACAAGGAAACACTAGGATGGAAATGCACAATATTAAAACCTTCATGGGCGACCGTTATGTTTATGTTACACTCCCTCTGTCCATCTCTTCGCCAGATCATTTTAGGGCAAGTGTTAAAACATGAGGCAGACCCAAAAACTCAAGTGGACCACACCATACAAAACAAACCTTCCTAAGGTTACAACGATATCTGTGTTATATCCACTCCATCCACCAATTTCTCCATATTATGTTAGGACAGGTGCCCAAAAATGAGCCAGATCCAAAACTCAAGTGGGCCACACCACATCAAACAGTGTAAATAGAAATGCCCAACGTTAAAACCTTCCTTTCTGTGTTCATGTTATATCCACTCCGTCCATCTGTTTCATCAAATCATTTTAGAACAAGTACCCAAAAATAAAGCAGATCTAAAACTCAAGTGGACCACAAGGAAACACTAGGATGAAATGCACAACATTAAAACCTTCATGGGCGACCGTGATGTTTATGTTACACTCGCTCTGTCCATCTCTTCGCCAGATCATTTTAGAGCAAGCGTTAAAACATGAGGCAGACCCAAAAACTCAAGTGGACCACACCATACAAAACAAACCTTCCTAAGGTTACAACGATATCTGTGTTATATCCACTCCATCCACCAATTTCTCCATATCATGTTAGTATAAGTGCCCAAAAATGAGCCATATCCAAAACTCAAGTGGGCCACATCACAGGAAACAATAACAATGAAAATGGCTAACATTGACACCTACCTAGGGTCCACCGTGATATTTATATGCCATCTAACCCGTTCATCGAGGAATTCCTACTAGGATGAAGGGAAATGACCGAAAACTTCATTAACCCCGAGAAGGTTTCAACGGTTGGTGTTGACTTCCCACTTTTTAATATGGTGGGCCCACTCGAGTTAGGTTTGTTACAGAGAGATCTTTTCAATTTTCAATCAAGCTCTCTGATAAATGCACTCACTTTTTCTACTTTCGATGAAAACAAAAGTACAAAGCTGTAACCTTTTAGTTCGACGGCTGTGTTCGTTCAACGCGATATATAATCTGGTGGTGACTCTTCAAATCCATGGCGTAACTGTAAGGAAATAATCAGACCGTCTAAATCCCCATGGCCCAGTTTGGGAACTTGTATTTGGAGGACTATCCCAAGCTACGAACGCTGTCCATCCATTTTACCATATCATTTCAAGATCTAAGCTTGAAAATAAGCAGATCCTGGTCTCAAGCCAACCACATCACACCCACCATTGAAACCTTTCTAGTGCTATTGTGATTTTTATTTGTTATCCGACCCGTCCATAAGGTCACAGTGACTGGGATGAAGACAACCCACAAGTATCAGCTTGATCCAAAACTTCAACGGCTACCAAGAAGCTTTTAATGGTGGGAGTTTAATCCCCACCGTGTGCTCCATTTGAGACTTGGATATATGTCTATTTTTTGGCTTATATCTTACAATGTTTTGGAAAATGAATGGATGGAGTTGATAAACCTATAAATTAGGGTGGGCCCCTTAAAACCCCAGCCTGTTACGTACTCAAGATAGAGGTAGTACCTAATCATCATCCTATTTGAAATACCTGTATTCTGAATTAAGGTCATTCCAAATCCATGGTGATTGAGCATTTTGCATTGAGAATGCATTCGGATAAGAAATAATAATTTAATTATTAAATCAACTTTAATATCTTTAATTAGTGTACAAATGTAGTGTTTGATAGAATGATTGTAATAAGCCTGTTAAAATATATATTTTGGTGAAAAAAAAATTGATGAAATTCCAAGCCTTGTATGAGACACAAGATGAGTGACTAACCAACATTTTTTAACCGTTGACATACTTGGCTAATATTTAGATTGGAGGACAGATTGTCTAAAAGATCTAATTCAGGAATTGAAGAATCTAATTCATACAAATTGTCTAAAAGATCATATTGTTCAACTCTAATTCATACAAAGGCAGAAATCATATTGTATGAACTGAAGAATCTAATTCATACAAATAGTCTAAAAGATCATATTGTTCAACTCTAATTCAGGAATTGAAGAATCTAATTCTTACAAATAGTCTAAAAGATCATAATATTGGATTGACCTGACACCTGGAAGAGAACAGAGTGATTGTAGGAAGACTCCCTGTAGAAGGATCGGAGTACCGACCTAACCACAATTGTCAACCCCAACGTCTGCTACCAATCTGCGTGGCGACCACAAGCACTAACCTTGGCCTCAGAGCTGAGGCCTTGCATTGACCATTGACCCTAGAGGTCGGCTTTGTCTCCCGACCTTGAAGGGCGGCCTCTGCCGTTAGCCTCCGAGGTCGGCTTAGACCAACGACCTTGGCCTCGGATACCGACCACTACCTTGGGGTAGAAAGTATCCATGGAGGATCCCCACCGTGTAGGAGCAGGATTGCCCACCGAGATATCAGCCGAAATTCACGCTGAGAGAGGTGCGACATATCCGGGACAGATCCATTATATGATACAGATCTATCTAGCAAATTCACTACAACACATAAGTTATTGAAAGGGTTTATAAATAGAGGCCCTACTGAAGAGAAATGTATACACAACCACCCTGATCTGACTACGCCTACTGTGAGCCTACCCATCTGACTTAGGCATCAAAGGCTCCCCGGCCACAACCGGCACCCCCAATGTCTTCTTATCTCCAATCGTTTGCAGGTACCCAGCAGACTCACAGGAAGTGGAACAAGATCGACCAGATCTCAGCATCAACATTATGTAAATTCAAATGAAACACAAATCATCAAGCAAAAAACCAAGAAAGAACCCATCAAATTAAAAAAAATAAAAATGCAACACTTCTGATTTGGGTGTAGTAGATTTCTAATTTTTAATTAATAAACACGAACACCGGGCCCATAAAAAAATGGACGACCAGGGATAGGTAGGCAGCCCAGCCAGTCACTTAACTTCTGCCAAGCAATGGTGAAGATTCCTAGCTGAACTCAAATAGCTGGGTCAAGGCTATGATTCAATGAACCATCAGAACTAAACCTAACTTATACAAAATCCACAGAGGAAACAAATCTTCAAAATAGAATTCATTCATTTCATGTAGATTTGATGAACAGAGAAGTATACGAAATGCAGCCCGCATCTATGCAAGGTACGCATCGGTCCATGGTTCAGTAATCAAAATCATTCGTCTCAGCTGGGATCCACCATAAATGGAGCATGCACCAAAAAATTTCAGTTCAATGTTGGCAATTGGTGTATTCCATCAAAAGGTTAAGATCGTCCTAACAAGTAGATTTTATAGACATGTCCATCCAAGGTGGCACTGGGACATGAGCGGTATTCTAGAATACCAAACCAGGGCTCCCACTTGTCACAAATAAAAACCTATGTGCGTGAGGCATTTATCCAGGCCACATCATATATTATTGTTGATGATTAAGCAACCCTCTGTGAAGGAGATACCACATGAAAACCATCCCGGATGCATCAAACTAAAGCAGAAATCCAATATGGGCATTTCAAATTTCCATCCATAAAGGTAAATCCTTTCATGACAAACCCCATACAGTGAAGAAGCTACATATGCAACATTGATCTGAAACAAGACTCCAATCTGTGGTGTGTGTAGAAAACTCCGTTAAAATATACACACACAAAATATGGATTTTGAAAAACAGAAATATACACATAAGAAATCAAATGAAGCAGAAAATCGACATGGCTATTGCAGATCTCAATAAACAAACACTACTGAATGATACAAAAGAAGAAGCTTCAGTATAACAAAGTTATACGCAGAAGTAATCATATCAAAGCAGAAAACCCCAATATGGGTATTGGGATTTCAATCAACAAAAAACCCACTCCAATCTGGGCATTCAAATTTGAATCCGTAAAGGCATATCCTTTCCTAAAGAACCCCATGCAGTGAAACGCTTCATAAATAGTTAAATAACATTGATTTGAAGCTAGAGTGCTAGACACTGATCCAACAGTCAGTCACCAAAGAAGCAGAGACTCAACTAAAATCTACAAAAACCATCAAACCCAGAGCCCAGAATTTCGGATTCCAAATCCAAACATGTCAATTGCATATGTTAACCATTAACATACCAAAAAGAAAAAAGGCATACAAATATGGGTATTGCAGATTTCAATCAACAAACACAACTCCATTGTACTAGGGGCTCCTTTTGTAGTGTGGAATGTGGATTTGGGATACAGTGGAATCCAAGTGATTTCGAACCTCCGGTTGTGTTTGGTATCCTCGAATTGGAATCCTATGGAATTCAAAATTTGTGTTTGGCAGGTTAATTATGATATTCACAAGATAATGAATTTGATTAAGTAAATCATTGTTAATACCTAAAAATGACATAAATGTGTGACATGTTAAATGATCATTGTAATAAGCCCATTAAAAGACCATTTTGACTAAAAATGAGGCAACAAAAGTGGGCCCACTAATTTTATTAATTAAACCTATCAATTCCAATGTATATATCTACAGTCTAAACCCACACAACATTCAAATTACACCTTAGAAAAGTAAATTTGAATTAAAAAATGATTAATTATTGCAATCGTTACCTCTAATTTGCAGCAAATTGCATTAAGGTATCGTGTGCTTCCTCTAAAGTGTCAGATTACTTTTAACAACTATCAAAAAAAAATATATGACTCACGAATATGACATAGTATTTACTTTGCGCCTTTCCACTCAATTGAGATTCGCATTCTTTTCTTGTTCTTTCATGAATTCCATAAAAATATGTTGGGATTTAATTAAAGAGTTCAATTACTTATCTTTATCATGACTAAATCCATTCAACTCTTTATATAACATTCTTCCTATGACAAAACTCAAGGCAACGACCAACAAATACCACATAATATTTGTCACACCAATAGAAATTTAAAGGTACCCGCAAAAACATAGGAAGACAATTCCATGAACACTGCAAATATAATTAGATAGCACTACAAATGGATAAGTTAAAAAATTGCAATTTCGTTAAAACAAGCTCAAGCATCAAATGTTTAATAATACATGCACGATTCAAGAAAATGAAAGTGTCCGCTTCGGTGATGCTTGTCATGCTCATCAAACATTGCATCAAGTAAGAATCTAACTCGCTCTTCACTTGGGCAATATCATTTTGTGTTTGCGTCTATTTAGGGTGCCACTGATAACTTCATCATCTCCATGCAATCTTTGATAGACAAAGATATGCCATGTAGCTTTCCAGCACTTCCTGTGAGGCTGAAACCTTCTTTTTCTTCTTCTATAGTTTGGAATAATATTGTCCAGCTTGTGGAGTCTCAGTCATTCCAAACACACAAAAAAACATATCTGGTGATAATGCAGGTTATGTACCTGCATCAGACATCATATGGGTCTGAATTGTCTGATTCAAATGTTTCTCATGTAGATTTCCCAAGTTTTTCAAGCAATTCGGTTTGTTCTCATGATTTATAGCCGCTAGAATAGTCGGTACCAACTATTTTTCCCATACTATCTTATTTTGGAAATTCGTTACATGACATTAAGTTTTAGTAAAAACCCACCGTGAAGATGCCCTCGCCTAATAGTAAAAACCCCCCTCCCTCCTGCAACGACACTCTTAAGGTACGCTCCCACTTTCTTTCTCTTTATAGAGATACTCTAATTGAAGTTCAGGTACCATAAACTGTGACCGACATTCATTGCAATCAAATCCATCCACCAGGTAACCATCACATTGATTGGCCTAATTTATGTGCCATATATTGGAATTGATAGCTTTCAGTATCTTGAACATATAAGGTTTTGTCTAATATAAAATGAGTAGGCCCACTTTTGTGGGCCACTTGAGGCTCAAAATTGCCTCATTTTTAGCTAAAATATATCTTTTAATTGGCTTATTACGATGATTATTTAACATATCACACACGTATGCCATTTCAGGGTATTAAAGATGATTTACTTCACCAAATTCATTATCTTGTGAATATATTGATTCGATTGCAAGGATTCTTCCCTTCTCCAAGTTCTAAAGATTCAAGGGTCTGGACTCTTGCAAACTCAGAAGCGCTCTCGGTGAGGTTATTCTACCGTTCAATCTCTTCCTCCCATTCCTCTATTGTAAGTCACAATGGGATTGTTTGGTTCTGCGGAGCACCCCCAAAGTGGGTTGCTCTTGCGTCGTGAGTGGGCAGGAATAGGGATCTCACAATCAATAATCTAAGCAAGAAAGGTATGCTCGTCACCCATGTGTGTCCGCTGTGTTTGGAAGAAGCTAAGCCTGCCAACCATCTATTCATCCATTGCGCCTTTTCAACAGATATCTGGATAGAGTTCTGCATGGCGCCAGCCTCTCTTAGGTTATGCCTCTCTTGATCGATCAACTCTTCAGCATTTGGCATATGCCAATTCGGGATGATTGCTGGGTCAGAAAAAATGGCATATTTTACTTTTCACAGTTTTCTGGGCTGTTTGGAATGATAGGAACCTCCACTGCTTTCGGAATCATAGTGTTTCCTCTATAGGAGTCTTTGGTAGGGTTCTCTTGTTATTCAGAGATTGGACTCCTTGGGTTTTTATGCAAACCCAAAAGGGCAAGCAAATAAATCAGTAAGAAAATAAAGAGATTGTGGAAAAGATCCAACAATCCTCGAGCCGGATGCTAGAGATCACAATGCAAGACTGAGCAAGCTCAACAGTCCTCTAGTCTAGAACTAGAGATCACTTTCCCTCCCTTCAACAGCCATCATAGAGAAAAGAAGAAAATTTCAGAAAGAGACAATCTGTAATAAAAGATATCTAAAAATCTATGAAATAGGAAAGCTTCTAAGTAACAAAGCTTTCTATATTTAAGAAAATATCTAAAATAAGAATCTATGAAATAGGAAAGCACCTAAGTAACAAAGCTTTCTAAAATAAGAACATACTTAGATAAGAAAATATTTAAGGTTAATTCCCGCCTAAAAATAAAGATATGAAAGAAAGAGCAGATTTCCTAATCTAGAAATTTTAAAAAAAAAAAGGAAAGTGAGGATGGTTAAAAAAGGAAGGTGGTCCTTTTCTTGTACACACGTGCAGAGCATGCACGTGTGCGGGACGATTGCATCAGTTTTCCTAGATGTAGGTCTAGGTTGATGTATTTCTTTTCTTTTTTTTCTCTCTCTCTCTCTTTGCTGCTGTTTGAGCTCTTTGTTTCTGTTTCTGTTTCTGTTTTCTTTGTTTGTTGTTTTCTTTTTGTTCTATTAATGAATTAATCTTTCTAAAAACATCCTCTTTGGCCAAATTTCAGGTTGCCAAACACATTTTTTGCATTTCACAGGATTCCAATACCAGACTGCCAAACACAAATGAACATTCGAAATCATTTGATTTCTGTGAAATTTTTATTTGGATTCCACTGTATTCCAAATCCACACTGCCAAACATGCCCTCACACCCAAATCCACCATTGCCAAACATGCCTAGCTTCGTAGTTCATCTCAAAAACACACTGCCAAATGAGCCCTAAAGCAAAGGAACAATTTGGAATTACAGATTTCAATCCATAAGGGCTCGTTTGGATGGCGGTAAATGGTTTACGTTGTAAATGATTTACTAGTAAATCACTTAAAGGCTGTAAATGATTTACAGCCTGTCTGTTTGGCTTTAAGTTGTAAATGATTTAGTAAATCATTTACAGTGTTTGGATAGCCTGTAAATGGTAAATGAAATCTGCTTTATAAGCTTTCATTAAAAAAAATATATATATTTAAAAAAAAAAAAAAAAAAACAGAGTCGCTGCCATCTCCTCATTTAGCAAATTAGAGCATCCAAGCACAAGTAGTAAATCATTTACTACTTGCCCCATTTGCCGCCATCCAAACAACCCCTAATCAAAATTACATATTCAAAAAGGGGAGAGAGAGAGAGAGAGAGTATCAACATAGACTCAGCGAATATGGGTATTGCAGATATCAATCAACAACCGCAACTACTCCATTATACTAATGCAAAACAACAATCTGGGTATCACAGATTTCAATCCATAAACAAAACCACACATCCGGAGAAAGAGAAAAAATGAAAAAGAAAGAGAGGCCTTCGATGTAGATTAGACGAATGTGTATTGCAGATTTCAATCAACAAACACGCAAGTAATCCGTTACAGTAAAGTGAAACAACGATCTGGGCATCGCCGATTTCAATCAAAAAACAGAACACATGTCCAAAAAACAGAGAGAGAGAGAGAGAGAGAGAGAGGAGAGAGAGAGAGAGGATGTAGAATTGCCGAACACGCCTATTGCAGATATCAATCAACAAACACAACTACTCCATTATACTAAAACGAAACAACGATCCGGGAATCGCGGATTCCGATCCAGAAACAAAACCACATAGCCCCCAAAAAAAACTTCAAAATAAAAAAGAAGAAAGAAAGAAGGGATAGAGAGAGACTATAGCTGTCGATTCGACGAATATGATGCGAGCTAGAAATCAACAAAAACTATCATATAAGAGGCGAAATTGTCATGTGGGTGTTGGAGGAAGGGAATCAAACAGGGCTGAGGAGCTGAGAGAGATGGGGTTTTGGCTCTGAATTCATGCCGATGACAATGATGAGAGGGATGAAACCGTAGTGGGTGATGACCTTGGCTTTCTTCATTGTCCATGTGCTCCATTCCTTCAAGCATTTCGCTGCGGATCGATTCTCAGACCCCTTCGACCCCTTACCCGATTTGCCTTTTCCCTTCCCAGATGCAGTTCTTGACGCCATGGATCCTCTCTCTCTGTCTCTCTCTCTCTCTCTCTCGATACCGCTCTAAAACCCTAACCCTAGCTTTCGAGGTTTATAATGGACGCCGATGCTTTACCAGGAGGTTACTACGCCGGGAAGCAAGGTGGAGCCCACCTTGATGATTTTAAGAAATCAACCCCGTCCATCCGTTTTGCGAGATCATTTTAAGGTACGAAACCAAAAATGATCCAGATCCAAAACTCAAGTGGGCCACACAATAGGAAACCTTGATGATTGAACGAACGCCGTTGAAACATTCGTATGACCACAAAAAGTTTCTTGTCAAGCTAAGTTTTTCGTATTTTCAGTTCATCACAGTGAAAATGATCTTATAAACGGTTTGGATGGCATATGAATATCAAGGTGAGTCCAGGAGGGTTTCAACGGTAACCATTTCTTTCTTAGGTTTCCCTCTCATGTGGTCCACTTTAGCCTTGAATCCAGATTATTTTGTTCTTCAAATCTCTTAAAATGAGCTCAAAAAACGGATGAACAGGATGGATTTCTCACAAACATCACGGTGGGCCCCACCTAGATTCCCACAGCAGGAAATCCGCTTCCATTTATAATTCATTGAGTTGTTTGATACTCTGACAGTCAACATTACTTGATATACATGCACTTAAAAGTCGTATACGGGGCATACCTTAACTCCAGTTAAACCGGCTAAATTGTGAATCGTGACGTCGTTAAATCACAGTCGTAAAAATCAGATCGGTTGAACAATCCTAACATCTGATTCGTGGACACTCGTTTGTTGAAACAGGACCGTTCATGAGGAACCGTTAGCCACTTGCTATGTTGAGCTGGTTAGATCTTTAATGAGTGAGACTTCCATGTGGCCACAAGACTAGGAAGCGGATTCGGTGGGTCGATGCTTTGCTGCAACCCCAGAACTAGCGATTTGGGTGGTAACCCGACTCTGAGGCCCACCTTGTTGTATGCATTATTTAACTACACCATCCACCCATTTGCCAACTCACTTATTGCATTAGCCCAAAAATGAAGAGATACAATCTTAGGTATACCACACCACATAAAACAATGGTAATTGAATGCCCACCGTTAAAAAAGACTTTTCTGTAATATATATTTGCCATCCAACCCGTGGATTAGACCAGACAAAAAAGGGGTAATTTTTTACTATAGATGCGAGAGACCATCCACCTTTTTTATTCAATCAAAACAAAATTTACTTACCATATTAGGCCTCTATCCGTACCGACAAACTTATAAAGACAAAAATACCTTTACCTTTTCAGCTCTCTTTCCGTACCATATAAATGTACTTTCATTACCTAAGTTTTCGGCCGGCGAAAAAAAAAAATAAGCGCATAGAAGGGAAGCGTATATTGTGCTAATTTTTTCGACAGAAAAACTAAATGAGGTAAAACACAAATATTAAGTCCTCTTAAACTTTTGTTGCCAAGGAAAAGTTTTTAATAATAATTTGCCACTGTTTACTTGTCTTGTGGTCCACCTAAAACTTTTATATCTCTCCTTATTTCTATAAAATGAGTTGGAAAAATGGTGGATGATAAATATACAACACATACATTGAGGTGGGCTCCATGGTCAAGGTATTACTCACATTGATGATTATGAGGTCTCAGCCAAGGGGGGATGATTGGTGAGGTGGGGAAAACACCGAGTTGAGTCACTAAAGCAATAGGAGCCCTCTTAAACGTTGAGGTGGGCCCCGTGGAGGGCTCCTATAGCTTTAGCCCAAACATTTCAAACATGCTTTGGCTCTATTTCTAACAGCAGCACATGGCCTAATTAAATCTCATTGCTTAAGGGCTTAATAGGACTTGGTGTTATACTAGTCTCACCGGATCTATTTCCAAGAACTAAGACCTTTTAAGTGAAAGATCTAGATCATGACCAGGTGGGCCATGAGAGATGAGCAGCTTGAGCAAACCCAACTGGCATCCCTCTGGTTATTTGATAAGCTGACATGGTGAGTGCGACTGTCCTTGCGCTTGGGCTCGAAACTGGACTAGACCCATCTGTACAAAACAGGCAAGTTGACATGCTGGAGGAAGAGCCTCGCAAAAGCCCACGCAAAAGAATACATTGAGGACTTGAGCCCACACGTAAATGATAGATGGGATGTCGTGCACACATCAACTTAATCTACAAAGCTTTGCATTAGATGGGTCCTTACTCTTAATCGGGTGGTAGACTCTCATGAGTTTCAACACCCGGTTAAGGGTTCGAGTACCCATAGGTGAAGAAATTCCACTAGAGTATGAGTGTGCGTGGGATTTTTATTTATTTATTTATTTATTTTAAGTTTTGCATTGGATTCAGCTTCATATTACAAGTGTTGCCTCTTATTTTTTTATTTTTTTTGCTATGGCTTGTTTGGTTTCCAATATCTTATAATATGTAATATAAATGAGCTATTATTATTATTTTTTTTGTTTGCTTAAATATAAATTATGCCGTGTAAATCGAGAGTCAAATACATTTATAAAGAAAGTGCGTAAAGTAAATTATATTTAGTCCATTCTCACACCGTAAAAACTACCATATTTAAAGTAATTTATGGGTGAAACAAACGATAAAGTAAAATCATCATTGCAATCAAATGTAGGTAATATCACTAAACATTTACAAGAGTAAATAATTATTACTCATCTACACCCATTTATCATTTACTGTTGTAATTGGAAAATAAAACATGCCGTACTCAGGGCGACTAGCAACATATCTTAGACTAGAGTCATTATACAACATTTCCCAGCTTGTTCAAGTCAAGTAATGGCTTGCTCGAGTTTGAGGGTAAATCAGCACAACTTGCACAAATATACTAGTAACAAATGAGTCAAGTCTGCTTGGACGACCAAGAATGGCTCACCGAAGTCGGCAATCGATGATGAGAATGCTGGAAATTATGTTAGCTAAGTGTATAACACATGCAATGCATGCGGAGGAGTAGAGTAGGAGAGATAATAAGAAGTGGGCTAAGGGGAGAGGTGAACAGACAGGGAGAGAGAGCTTTCTTGGGTAGAATCTTGGCCCTCTGGAGATTTTTTACGACAAAATTTATATCATTGATTGGACAACAAGCTGAGTCAAAAAAATATTGTAAGGACAGTTTAAGTAAAATAAAAATAACAACCCCGACTGAGCCTGCACAAAATCAGGATTTAAGTGCCCAACCCACAGTCTGACCCATACATGGACTGGGACCTAAAATCCCATGAGTTAACCCAGCCCATTGCCACCTTTACTACCTACTCCAAAAGCGCGGATATAGTTCTTTTAGAGCCGTGTGGGGCCTACCTTGATGTATATGTTTTATCTAAGTTGTTCATCCATTTTGACATATCATTTTAGGCCTTGAGCACAAAAATGCGATATATTGAAGGCTGAAGTGGACCACACCACATGAAACAGTTGGATTAAATTCATACGATCCGAATCGTACCCAACCCGATCCGACTCAGTTTCCATGACCGATTCGAACTCGGTTCGAGTTAGGCCAACCATGCATCGGATCGGTTCGAGTCAGGTGACCTGAACTCGGTCCCGGATCGGATTGAGTTCGGGTCAGGCCATTGAGATTTTGGATCGAATCGAGTTGGACCCGATCCCGATCGATGCCCAGCTCTAACCATGAGTCCCACTCAACCAGGACTCAATCGGATTCAATGCGGTTCAGCCCACTAGTTAAAATTTGGAATTGGGGGTTGCCCTAACTCGACTGAGTCATGGCTTGACTCAGGAATCAATGAGTCAGTCCAGATCATCCAGTCTTAAAACTATACTTCATGAGGCACAAGTGAGAGGAATCCAGATCCTCTGTTTCCCACGGGTAGGAATAATCTGCTTGTTGCAATGTGATTGGTCCACATCATCACTTATCAGCACTCAGTGTTGATAATGTCAGAGATGACCAGGACCAATCACAACAAGTCACTGCTTGTGACAAGGAGGACATTATGACTCAAGTGATAGGCTTTAATAAACAAACATGGGATTTTCTTTCCAATGCAAGTAGATGCTATGTCACAGTCATGATTTATTAGTCTTGAATATGGAGCCATGGCCCACACATGCCATATCATAAAAAAATGTTTGAAGATATCTATATTAGTATACCTTTTAGAGGGCCACACAAGACAAACTCATTTGAGTTAGGTGTTGTGCTTATATCAAATCACATTGATTAGACGGGTCTTGTATTTGTTAGGCCATCCACATGGTTGTGGTGGCTCGTGCCGTGTTAGAAACACCCACATACTGGTGTTGGACATGGACACCAAGTGTTTGAAATGTCGGAGTTGGTGAAGCGGAAACGTGGATTTGTTTGGTATTTTGTGTTAAACTAGCATTGATTGCAATGTGCAGGCCACATGCGATTCTAGAAAGTTTGTGTGAGATCTAAATCATTCATCATCTGGACCCCACCACATCGATTATATTATAGGGTTGTGGTTCAGCTACAAGTAGAGCTGTACACGAGCAGAGTTAGCTCGATAACTCACTTGACTTAGCTCAAAAAAAGTTCGACTTGCCTCGGATCGAAATTCTGTTTAAACGGAATTGAGTAATTTTTTGAAAGTTCGGAACATTTCAAGTCGAGTTTGATTTAGACCTAACTTGACTTAGCTCGGACTCAACTCTGATCGAGTTTTAAAGGAATATATAAGGGTTTTTTAAAAATAAAATAAAAACTTTATTCGCTCGACCCTATCCATTTCGTCCAACCCAGCAACCATAACCCATTTCTCGCTCCCTTTTGCCCAACCCAGTAGCCATAACCCATTTCTCTCTCCCTTTTGCCCAAATCGCCCAAATCGCCCTACCCTAACCCATTTCTCCCTCCCTTTCACTCAAATCGGCCGTCCATTCGCCCAATACTCTCGCCGCTCTCCACCGCTCGGCGAAATTCCTTCTTCTAAAGTTTGTCCGAACGATCTCCTCTCCCAAAGTGAGTCTTCTCCTCCACTCACTCAATTTTTTCCGACAAGTAGGTCCATCTAAGTAGCTGAACACATCCGAAACTCAGCTCAAATTCAGCTTGAACTGGACCAAGCTTCTGTCCGAACCGAGCACCAGCTGGTATTCCAAGCTCAAAGGCCGAGCCGAGCCAAACACAAGCTAAGACTTAAGTTGTCCGAGTCGAGCAAGAGCTGGGCCCAGCTCAACTCATGTATCGTATCATTCACCACCATTTATCATATTGGCACGTCCAATGTAGCAGACTGGATTCCTCTGCAAAGCTTGCTTATTGTATGCAGCTTGTAAAACAACCAATCTCTGTGGGGTCCACCATGTTGTATATGTAAAATATGCTTTGACCTTATTATTATTTGGACCGTAGATGCAGAAGATAAGACTAATTAAAGACTCATCTGCACCACAAGAAGGGGAAATTGTAAAATTGCCCCCATAGACGATAAGTTCGCACTGTGTGGCCCCAGACACAAACCTGTGGTTGGCATCGCATCCCCATGGTGTGACCAATATGAGCTGTAGATATTGCTGATTTTTAGGCATATGGCTTCACATAGAGAATAGAACCTGATAGACGGAGTGGATTATATGTGTACAACATGGTGAGACCCATGGAGTTGGGTATTTCACACATTACGTAAAACAGGTCTGGTAGAGGGTTCCAGTCCTCTCAGGGACAGAACATGTGGTAGGTAGGGTCGTGCATGAACAGGCTTAGGCCGTGCATGATCATTAGTGCCTGAGCTCAACCGAGCATAGCGTATCCTACTACCCAGTGCCTAATTATTCCGACCCATCATGGGGATATAATAAATGGCTGAAGTCAAATCAAGTGGGCCACTAAACATTTGGGTGGACCAGATTCATTTTTGGGCCAGAGGCATGATTATGATGGTCACCACTTATAATAGCTCTCCTTTTAGGGTATGTTTCATTTGGTAAAATTTCCAGTAAAAGCAAAATCAATAATTTTTCATATCATTTTAGAGCATGAGGCAAAAAATTAGGGCATATCAGTTGCTCAAGTGGACCACACCGTAGAAAACAGTTAGTTCAATGGGTGTTTTTATTCTCATAGCTTCTTGCGGTGTGCTCTATTGGAGAGCTTTATCTTTGCCCCATTTTTAGGCTAATACCATACAACAGTCTGACAAAATCACCACTATTTTTTGTGGTGTGGTCCAGCTGAAATTTGAATCTGCTTATTTTATGCGAAAACATACTCAAATAGGCTGGAGAAACTAATGGACGACGTGGATATATAACAAATCATCATGGTGGATCCCACTTTAAGGGCAACATGCTCTTTTTTTCACACGAGCAGACACCTCCGCACACCCTTTGAAACCTTTCTAAAGCTCACAATGATGTTTATTTGTCATCCAACACCAATACGAATGAAGGGAAAACACATATATCATCACGACCAAAAGCTTATATGGCCAAAGAAAAAAGAAAAAATTCAACATGAGACACTCAATTCACACTGTTATTTGTTTTTTTTTTGTTTTTTTTTTTTGTAGTGTGATTCATTTTGATCTTTGGATATGTTTATTTTTGGGCTCAACCCTAAAATAGTAGGGTAGAATAGATGGACAGAGTGGATAAAACACATAAATCATGGTGGACCCTGGAGAGTTTACTCAATATGCTTTGTGTACTCAATACACAATCCTCTTCCAAGTCAATCTAACTAAGCTTAAACTACTTGAGTCATAAAACCATGCTTAAAAGTAAAAAATTAAGAAAGAGGAATGGCTGACTGGATGAGGTGCAGGACACACCGACATAGTGTGGCCCTAACAATGTGGCCCACCTTGATGTATGTTCTGTATAATTATGTTGTCCATATGTTGTTTAAGCTCATTTTAAGGCATGAATTCAAAAATGAAGCACATCCAAGCTTAGTTGGACTGGCAATTTAAGTTTGGGATCAAGCTGATATTTGTCTTTTCCCTTCATTCAAGGACGGTAAATAAATGTTATGGTAGGCCCTAGGAAGTTTTTAAATGGCAGGCATTCAATCTCTAGTCTTTCCTATGGTGTGGTCCACCTCACATTTTGATCTGCTTCATCTTTAGGCAAATGCCATAAAATGAGCCACAAAACAGATGATCGGTATGGACACACAAAAAATGCATCAAGGCAGACCCCGGTCAAAGCCACGTTGTGTTGGGTGATGTTAGGTGCACCTAATCCACTCGATTACAACCACGGATAAGCCAAGGAATATATGATTTGATTGGCCTGCATGACACCGTTTGAGATGAGTACTAGTGGAACAAGTTTCAAACGTGCTCCACATAACCCATTTCAAGATAAGATAATCAAAAAAAAGCCAAAGATGCTTATGTACAACGAATTGTACTGATCATCTACCGTCCAACAAGCACAACTTAGACATGGGTATGCATCATCCAACCCATCCACTAATACGTTGGCCCCGCCATGAAGATGATCTCATGCAAAAACAACCCAATTCACTTATTGGTAGGCCACCCAAATCCACTCTTGTATGATCTGGCCCATTAGGTAGGGCTGTGAAAGTCGGGTGGGTTGGGTTGGGTTTGGTTGGGTTGGTTGGGTCGGGTTGGGGTTCAACCCTAACCCAACCCAAGGTTCCTATTCCTCAACCCTAATCCAACCCAACCCAATCTCGAGTTGGGAATTCTCAACCCAAGCCCAACCCAAGCGGGCTCGGTCGGGTTGATCGGGTATATATGCGTTAATATTTTCGTTATTACATTAGTTTATTATATTTCAATATACGACTTATTTTTTGCATCTACGATTTTATTAATTATATATGTGATTATTCACCATAAAGAACTTCATTTTTTCTTAAAAAAACAAGAAGCTAAAATGCATGACAACTACTCCTTTAAAAGTCACATAGCATAGCACGCAATCTATTTGGGAGAGAGAAATCCGGCGTATCTTGTTAGCTCGAGTCTGTTGTGGACAAATGAGACCGGATATCACTAGTGTGCCTTCGACATAAACGATCCACACTCAATTATAATTTATTAGGAACTAATATATTGATCGGGTTCAGGTTAGGTTGGGCAACCAAAGATCTCAACCTGAGCCCAATCCAAGTTTTATTGGGTTGTTGTTTGTATAGCCCAAGCTTGAGATCGGACCCAATAATCTTGCGGAGCCATACGGACCACAATCTATGTCGAGTCAATCATTCGCCCAACTTTCAGCCCTACCACCAGAGCGACTCGAGATGTTCTTCGCATAAGGTCATCCTCATATGAACTTATTGAGTGGTTGGATGTTGCACAGACATAAACTTGTCTGATTCTTCTAATAGGTATGTTTTGGTGGGCCCCACCATAGGTATTGGACACGTAATCCAGCTTCTCCCATCCTACGGACTGAAACAGTCTTCACCGGTCGACCATTATTTTTGTATCTTGGCAGGATTGTCTGCTAGATGTGACCAGCGTGTCCCACTATTTGAATGGTTTAGATCGATGTCCTTACCTGACAAATGTGCAGTGCCTCTCTGCATCAGTACGGATGACCGGTCTAGTAAAGTATCTATGCTTTCATTTTCACTATAAATGGTAAAATGTCCCACTTTCACGGACGGATTGCCTGTGGGCTCGTGGCACCCGCCGTACGGATATCCGACATGGCCCGTGATGTATGCGTTTTATCCACTCTGGCTCATTTTAGAGCCAGAGCTCAGTTTATAGAAAACAGCTGGGACATAACGCCAACCGTTGAAAACTTCTTATGGGCCATCGAAGGTATGGATCAAGCTTATTTTTGTGTTTTCCCTTCATCATGGTGTGTAACCTTACGAACAGGATCGCAAATAAAACATCCCAATGGGCCCTGGAGTCCCCATCGTCTTATGTGTCATAGTCTACTACGTCTTTTTTGGTTTCACCCCTAAAATGAATTGGAAAACGGATGAACGGGACGGATAAAATACAACCATTGTGGTGCGGCCAACAGAGCTTGGGCCATGTGGTGCCATGGGTAGAGGTGTACACAAGTTGAACCGAGTCAAGCTATGCCAAGCTCGACTCGGGTCGGCTACTAGCTGACCCAGCTCAAACTCAGCTTAGCTGGGTCCTCAAGCTTAACTAGCCAGCTTGGCTAAGTTCAGTCAACAGTTCGGCCCAATTCAAATTGAGGTCAAGCTAAAGCCATACTTTCAATTTCTTACTGCATATAAAACATACAGTAGCAGCTGTTTACAAGTATTTTATCAAATATCTTTAGTTAACATCAAAATCAACAATATATATATATATTATATATATATATATATATATATATATATATATATATACATACCTTCATTGCCACAAGTAGACACTTCGTTGAGTCATTTCATCAAACACTTAGTGAGCAACATCGATATCAAAATAACCGAGTCACTGAATGATGTAGAGCGGGTCGCGGACAGTTTCATGGCCAAGATGGATCAGAAAAGGCTCAGTCGACGACAGAAGTGATTCGGACCGTCGGACCTTAGATCAGGCGTATCTCGCAATCCGGAATCAATTATCTGACGTAAAATATATGATTTTAGGATAGAACGAGCTACTTTAGCCAACCAACCAACCAAGCTACGCAGGGTTACGACGCCCCGGAATTGCGAAAAACCCCTGGATCGACGGTCGTTTCCCTACTTTAATTTCGTTTTTATTATAAATAGTAAGTTTTAGTTTGATTATAACTCTTCATCCGTCGGGCTTTAAGAGTTGCGCCCAATGTGAAAAGAGCTTAAAATAATTAGGAGAACGGTTTGGTGAAGCCAAATAGGACACTTACTATTTTTGGCCGAAAACCTTGCGTACTAGTAAACATCACGACCGTCTATAAATAGTAAGTTTACTATTTATAGTAAGTCGCGGATTCTAGGAGTTTTAGTTGTAGTTTGATTCTGATTTCTTTTTCATTGATTGGTTTCCCTATTTAAGGGTTGTGAACTCGTTTTTATTCATTCATTAATCAATTTCGAATTTATTAGAATTTATTCTTATTTTCTGCTTTCTTCCCTCGTGGATTCAAGAAGTCTCTGTGAGGAGTCCAGAGAAGTTTCGTGAATTCGGAATAGTTATCCTCTTGAGGAAGACGGTGCTCGACCTCACGTCCTCCCCTACGTCACCGAACTAGCACGATCCGAGTTTGGGTTCGTTCCGAGTTGAGTTGAGCACATGCAAGCTTGAACTTGGTTCAAAATTTTTTCAAGCTTAAAAAATCAGCTGGGTCTACTTATTTAGTGGCCCTGATTTCCTACAACAGTTGCATGCTGGCGAAAAGACTGGTTTGGTACCACAGCATGTGGTGTCATTGCATGTATGCGATCAGTTCTCTTCCGGGAGCATTCTCCGCAGTATGGCCCACGGATCCGAGGGGAAAGAATCAGATCGATTGGATGATAGCGACAGTTGGATTGGTGATTTTTTACATGGATGCTTAACAATAACAATGTTCATTGTCTACATTAATGTGTGGACAATTTGGATAGCCAGTCCATTATGGTGGGACCCCCATCTGATAGATGACCGAAAGAGATTGTTCAGCCACCCGTACAACATGACGGGTATGGTCAATGCGTGGTCCACCGGGCCTCAGGGGTCGTGTACACGGTGATCGATACATCTCGAGGTGGCCCCACCGTGCATGGGTCGAGGGAGAGAAAATTGACACCTTTGAACGATCCCGATCTAGCAGGTGGCCAGCGGTTCACGTTCAACTGGCAGTGCTCTCCAATAAACGGTTCTGGTTGGTCATCTGGGAGGTGAAAATTTTGCCTGTGGCCAAGTGACGTGGGGCTCACCTCTTGAGTAGGTCCATTGATGTAGGAGGCAGATTGCCTGCAACCCCACCGCAGGAACTTCCTGCGGTCGGAAGCTAGGTGGGGCCACTGTTATGTTTGTGAGAAATCTGGAAACGGATTGGCTACTCCCCTGCCCACCAGCCCGTTAGATGGTGGTCTGTGCTCTGTGGGCCCCACCATGATGTATGTATTATCCATTCCGTTCATTCAATTTTACATATCATTTTAGGGCTTGATCCAAAAAAAAAAAATGATAGGTATATAAATCTCAAGTGGACCACACCACAGGAAAACAATAGTGATTAGATATCCACCGTTAAAATCCTCATAAGGCCCATTGTAATGTTTATTTGACATCCAATTCGTTGATTAAGTCATACAGACCCAGATGAAGGGAAAAAAACAAATATCGACTTGATCCAAAACTTTTATGGCCCCCAAAAAGTTTTTAAAGGTCGATGTTCATTCAACACGGTTTCATGTAATGTGATCCACTTGAGATTGGGATATACCTCATTTATTTTTTCATACCATAAAATGATCTATAAAAATAGATGGACGGCATGGATGAAACACGTACAACATAGTAGAGCCCACATACCACTGACCACCTTCCATTGGTTGGTGGCGGGGGGAGTAGCCAATCCGATTCCGAGAAATCCACCTTGTTCATTCATTTTGACACCTCATTTGACTATTTTCACTGTTTTGGATTTCTAAAATTTTTTGAATTTTTTTTTTATGTAATTAACTTATATTATCACTTACGGACCATTAACACTCAATGTAAGTTTATACATGGGTGGTACGAGTAAAGAACCGCGCAAGTCCGATTAATCAATCGTAGGAAGCCAACGAATCCGCCCGATCATTTAAACACCGAATTTAGCCACATGATTTACTCACATAAAGCCTAAATCTAACCGACCTACCACTGATTAATCAAGACAATTGTAACTAAATTAAAAAATCTACTCGAAGTCGAGTTAGATAGGGCCCGGATCGTGACTAATAAACCAGATCAACCCTGTTACTGTTTTAGCCTAAAACCGACGGTTTAGAGTAATCATGACGAAATCTTCACTTTCACTAGTTATAAATAGGCTACACTATGAACATAGTTAACTCAAACCCTAATCACTGTCCACGAGAAATTTCAATACCTAATTCATTCCAGAAATGCCTTGATTTTCCGAACAAGCTCTAGACCGCTCATTGGTGGCCCACTAGTTCCAAATTTATAGAGTAATGTCCGTCTTATTGGGGTCAACGTCCATCGTGGGAATCAGACCTGGGTAGTGTCCAGAACCGCTCAACTTGAGCCGAAGGACGAGTGCACGAGAAGTGCAAATACCCTAAAGGAAAAAACTGAAACTTAAGTGAATCGGGTCGTCCACTCTTATGCAAAGTTGATGATTGAACCGTCGGTTTACGACCAAACTTCACATGTAGAGTAGAAGGATATTTCCCTGCTCATATCCGTATAGCAGCGGCCCCGATCGACCATCAGTGACCGTTGAACAGACTTCTAGTCGTATCTGTCGATCAGCGCATCCAAATGGCTGGCCGATCATGTCCATATGTAGATCATTGTTAGGACTAACTATCCTACGACGTACATCATTATGTACGCCCCATAGTGGGCCCTATAGGCCAGAAAAACCCTCCGATAGGGTTGGTATGATAAAAACCCAACACTTGGGGTCATTTGCACCAAATCTGGCATTATAAAAAATGGCTTCTTTTGGGCACCCCTCTCCCAAACGAAATTGCCCCAGAGAAAGGAAGAGAGGAAGAGAGAAAAGGGAGAAGAAATAAAGGAAGAAGAGAGGAAGGGAGAGTGAAGAAGGGAGAGAGAGTGGGCCGTAGTTGAAGGTGGGGCCCAAGAGAAGTGGGTCCTTGCAACTCTTTCCTTCTTCGTCAAAAGACCTCACACCCACCATTCTAAACTCGAATTTCAACCGATTGAAGAGGTAAACACCCATCTTCTTGAGATCATTTGTGTTGAGCTAGATGTTGCATGAAATCCTAACATGCAAGTTCCTCTGACTCAGGGTCTCTACGAATCCACCCTGCAAGTTGGCAATTCTAGGTCGTTTCTCAAGAATCCCAACAATCCATAGGTGCGGACTATTATTCTTAGGTGGCCTAACACCAATTTTAGTATAGATTTCATGATTTTGAATGTTTGGGTGAAGTATTTGAATAACCTAGAGAAAACCTAGCCAAAACCTCACATGATAAATCTTCCAAATGATATGAATGATTTTTATTGCTTGTTGTTCCTCACATGATTGGGCACAAATTTGGTGAGTGCATGTCTATCTCTTATGTGCATTCTTGTTCCATACTTCTTTGCAATATGTATGATGCATTAACCTTTGTGTATTTCTTTGTACTATGAAATATATGAAATTTTTGGCTTCCTCGCTAACCCACACAAACCCATGTACATTTATTTCGTAATAATATTAGTAGTTGCATTTATAGAAAAAAAAAAGTTGAATTTATATGTTTAATGTATGCTTACATGACGTCACTTGTGTTAGATGTTAGATCCTAATTGGTTGAAGTGTTGTTGAATACCATCAAACCCCTGGGTTGGTCAGGAATTTGAGGTGAGAGATGGTGGTCCCGTTGGTAGGACTACCCTGAGGTTAAACCCGTGGATTTGGGCGGGTGCAAATGAGCAACAATAGTTGGACTGCATGGGTCGCTTGTACTCGATGTCGTCCGTCGCGTACTCGCCTCGACTCGCACGGTTTAGCCCACTTACTGACTAACCATGATTGTTAATCATGTCTGCTCACGTCTGAATGGAACCTAAAAACACCCTTCTCCCATCGAAGTCCATTGATAACCATTTGAAACTGATTCACCATCTCGAGAGTCGGGTATAGTGGAATGGGACACTGTGTCTGAGCTGTCGGCCTGCGCTGGGGTGACGAGCCTCCCCATAGTGACCGCGAGGGATCCCTTTCCCGGTACTCCCCATGTGCTTGAAATCAGGGATGAGGAACCCGATGGGATCAAGGATCGCGGGGTCTTGGCCTCGTGCGTTGAGAGGTTTTGGCCTCGCAACTAGTTAAGGGCACTGATATCGTGGGGTGTACCAGTTTTCCCAATCTGCTGGATGAATTGAATTAACTAAATACTCGGTTAATATTATTCATGCATTACATTAGCTAGGATTTGGCGACTCGGCAGTTGAGGTCGCAATGAGGGAGTGTTGTCCATACGCGATCGTTAGACGGAGTCGCACGAGGGAGTGTTGTTGCGAGGCCATGCATCATATTATTCATCATGTGCATGCATTAACAAGATTAGTTATACCTGAAAATTGGATGTCGAGTGTATGCACGACCCCCAATTTTCAGGGCGTTACAAGATGGTATCAAAGTAATAGTTTGAAATCAGTTGGGCCATAGGTCATGAACTCACTAACGCGTTCGCTGACTTGAGAGGATACGCAATAACAAACGCGAAATACTAGAAACCACCCTAGTCCCTAAACCGTCAGTCTTAGGCAGAAGGTGAGACTTCTAAGGTGTTAGGGTTCGACAGCGAGGGTGAGTAGCAATGCTAGAGAAGGGGATCCGAGAGTCTTACAGTGCCTCAGCCCATTCCCGGACAAGAAATTGAGAACTTGACGGCAAGACTCGATACGACTAACCAGGAAGTTTAGCTATTCCAGTCCATGTAATTCCTAAGGGTCCGTTAGGCCAACTGAAATAGGTGGGATTAAGGTGAATGGATTTGTAAGAGTAACAATATATGCATGTGTAAGGTATTGTCCCTAGAATGAGGGTATCCCATCAGATAAAAATAATCCATCGAGAGTGATTAACCCCTGCCGTTTTGTATATTGCCTGATCGTTGTTATATTGGCTGGTCGAGAGGCCAGTTGGATCTTGTAATATGATCTTAATTGGTCCATCCGGGGGCTCCGGTGTTCAATCAAACCTCGAGTCAAGTATGACTCCGGCACATCCACACATCCTAATCACATGCGTGAGCTAAATACATGCCCTGGTTCACACATGTAGCCCACTATCGAATTGAATTGCACAAACAACAACTTCATTGAAAATAACGCACATTCATTTGAGGTAGTTTTAGTGGATCCCTAATTGTGGGGCCCACTATGATTTATATGACTTACACACAGATTATCCATCCATTTTGACAGCTCATTTTTTAGCATGATTAAAAAAATGAAGCATATCCAAATCCTATGTGGACCACACCATAGGAAACAAATCCTTCTTGAATCCCCACCATTAAAAACTTCATGAAGACCACTAAAAACTTTATTTGCCTTCCAACCCGTTGTTAAGGTCACAAATGACCCAAATGAAGAGACCACACAAATATAAGCTTGATCCAAAACTTTTGTAGCCCACAATTTTTTATAATATTCAAGCACCATTGTTTCATATGCTATGGTACACATGAGATTTGAATATACTTCTTTTGGGATCATGCTCTCAAATGAGTTTTCAAAATGGTTAGATATCATGGATATAAGGCGCATCCAAGGTGGGACCACAGTTAGGGATCCCACTCACAGCTAGGGCTTACCTAGATGTATGCATTCTGTATCATTGTCCTGTATATATTTTTCTACCATTTTATGCATGCATTCTATATCCTACCATTTTATGCATGCATTCTATATCCACGTAGTCCATCTGTTTTTCATTGGAATGTAGGCATGATTCAAAAAATGAAGCAAATATAAATTTCCAGTGGACCACGCCACTGGAAATAGTGATAATTGGATGTCCACCATTAAAAACTTCATACAGTACATTGTAATGTTTACTGACCATTCAACCTTTTGAAAAGACCATATTGACTAGATAAAAAAACAAAAAAAACAAATAACACCTCGATCCAAAATTTACGTGATCCACAAAAGATATTTAATGATCAATAATCACTGTTTCTTATGGTGTTGTCCACCTGAAATCTGTATCTTCTTCATTTTTGCAACCATGCCCTAAGATAAGCCCGAAAAATCTTGTTTTCGTATGATACCGTCCAATAAATGTCCCTATTCAAATATCTAAATAAATCTAATTTTTCTTTCACGGTAACCTACAATTTAGGCAGTCTAGTTGAATTAATTATATGCCACGTATGCAATTCTTAAGCAACATGTAAGTGCCCGCGTATTATCTATTAATAGAGTATCCAAGCTTTTCTCTTATCTTAAGCAACATGTAAGTGACGTACCCAATACCGTAGCTCCCAAGCGTACTGGATGTCTCCAGTACCGCATCCTTTGAGGCTCTCAGCCTCTATGAGGCCCACCTTGATTTTTATGTTTTATCTATGCCATCCATCCATTTTGAAATATCATTTTAGAGCATTAACCCAAAAAAGATTTAAATAAAAAGGTCAAGTAGACCACACCACAGGAAACAACGAGAATTCAATGCCTACCGTTGAAAACATATCAGTGGCCACAAGTTTTAGATCAATCTGACACTTATGTTTTCCCTTCATCCATGTCTCCGTGACCTTTTGAATAGGTTGGATGACAAATAAAAATCACGATGGGCATTGGTAATGTTTCAAAGGTGGGTGTCACTGTTACCATTGCTTCTGCGGTGTGGTCCACTCAAGCCTTTGATCTCTCTCATTTTTAAAATCATGCACTAAAATGATATGTAAAAATTAATTGACGGCTTGGATAAAACACATACATCACAGTGGCCCTACATCTCTGGCTAGGTACTGTTTGGGTAGTACCCAATCCGCGTTTACTTTCCAACACCATTTCAGTATGTAAGACAAAAAAATTGAGTCAGAGGCGCAAGTGGACTAAGAAGCAGCGGAGATAAGAACAGCCACCGTTGAAAGCTTCTTAAGCCAAAACTTCTGCATCTGAAGGACTTTTCAACGGTAAAATTTTTATCCCAAATGTGTGGTCCACTTGAGCATCGTATCTTTCTCATTTTTGGCTTTACATTCTAAAATAATATGGAAAAATAGATGGACGGCGTGGATTAAACCCATACATCACGGTGGGTCCACAGAGCCCCAGCATGTGACTAGCTCGGTACAGCGGGGTGTACCAATCCGCGTCCGAAAACAGGAATCATTAAACGAATATAATCTCGAATATTCGATACGCTGTAAAGAGTGTAAAAATCAACGGTCATGAACGCTGATTCGGTACACATGGAACGGTATGTAGCTTAATTTAAACCGTCCAAATCGTGGGACCCATTATTAAATATACACAACCCAAAATACATACTAAAATATTATAATTATTACTCGGTTTTCTCCATAAAAAGGGAAATCAAACATAAAAAAATAATGTCTCTAATTATTCTGACGTATCTGATTTTCGGTTCCTGATCAATCTAAAGTCATTCCCACCATCTGAACGGTTTGGATTGTGTTATTAGATCTATATGTAAAGAGGCTGCGTGCATGAGCATGGATGGTCACATATCCTGCTAGCATGCTTTACTCGTTGGATCCTCCGCAGCATAATTCCATCTTTAGTGCTTACAGTGCGCGGAGTGCGTAATCTGCGGGCGCGGTTTAGGTGAATCCCCGCACCCACCGAGGTTGGTGGATCCCTAACTGTGGGGCCTACTTCGATGTATACGACTTAAATCCACACCGTCCATGAATTTTGAAAGATATTTTAGTTAATTATCCTAAAAATGAAGCAGATCTAAATCTATATGGGCCATACCAAAGGAAACAGTCTTGATTAAATATCCATCATTAAAAACCTTATAGGTGCTACGGGATTTTTTTTTATACCATCCAACAGGTTTATAAAGTCAAAATGATACGGATGAAGATACCACACAAATATAATCTTGATCAGAAAATTTTATGGCCCGCGGGAAGTATTTAAAGGTCAATTACCACTTTTTCTTGTATTATGGTCCACCTGAGATTTGGATCTGCTTGATTTTTGGGATTAGGTCCTAAAGTAAGTTTACAAAGCGTATGGACGGCGTGGATATAAATCATATACATCAAGGTGGGCCCCATGGTTAGGGATCCCACCCACCTATGGATAGGCCACGCCCGTAATCTGCACGCCTTCCATCCATCAAGAATCAGGATGACGCAACAGCGAAGACCCTCATACGGTCCATCGCAAAATCATAGCATGGGGTGCGACGCACTGTAGACAAATGCTCGCCCAAGCGGCTGGCCTTCTCCCCTACCACAAGACGATGATCTAAACCATTCGTTTATAAGGTCCCACACCCACCTATATGAGTTTGAAAAATATCACTCAATAGACATCCAAGCGTCCATGGCAAGTAAATCATAAACGACGGTCCATCGGTTTCCAGCTCATCTGTCTCTGTACGGACAGTATATCTGATCGCTTAGATATCTGTCATATGAGCCACATACGACCTTCCGGATGAACGGTCTGGATCGTGGCATAGTGGGGCAGAAGAGGCCAACAGATTAAGAGATTCTTAACTCGTATCCTTTTTAGTACCAATAACCTACCTCTCAGCAGACTCTTGTGATAGTTCATCACACCATTTAAAAGGTGGTAGTGTCTCTGCAGCCGGACGCATATGCTATATATTGCTGTGCAGCAATCCGGACCGTCCAAATCTCTGACACAAACGTGGATATACAGCTCGTCATACCCTGACTTGTGTAGGAAATCCCTACCATGCAAGCCGTAGCCCTACTAACGGTGATAGCTGGTAGCAAAAGCTGGCCACTTCGCTGATCGAGCGTGCCACACCGTTGAAGATAATGGACAGCCAAGATTGTGGCTCCAAGGGAAATACGTGGCTGACGAGCAACTTTAAGGGCCTGTTTGATTTTTCGGCTGAACTCGTATGGTAAATGGGTAATAATTATTTACTTTGGAAAGCACCACATTTTCCCTGGACGTGACAACTTGCTTTTTTAAAGCTTAAAATGAAAAATTTACAAAATCAATGTGGGCCCATTGTGATGTATGTGACTTATCTACGCCGCTCATTTGTTATGCCAACTGAATTTAGGGCATTAGCAAAAAAATGAGGCAGATGAGTAGCTCAAGTAGACCACACCACAGGAAACAACAGGAATTGAACACCTACCATTAAAAACTTGTTATGGCTCTTAAAAGTTTAGAATCATGCTTATATTTGTGTTTTCCTCTTATCCATGTCTGTTTGACCCTATAAAAGGGTTAGATTATGAAAAAACTTAATGTGATACCAATGAAGAAAACAACTTTCAACAGTGGACGTGATTTCCTTTCGTGTAGGCCATTTGAGCGTTGAATCTGCCTTATTTTTTGGTTCATGCTCCAAAAATTTCCAACAAAATAGATGGACGGTGCAGATATATCATATACATTATGGTGGGGTCCACATTTAATTCAACACTTTTGTATTAATTTTCAAGGTAGAATTACTCTCACATTTTCAAACAAGGTGAAAAGTGATAATTACTTATTTACCTGTATTCAAATGTAATAATTACTCTTACACTTAAGGTACCTCCGGCCACATGTGACCAATAATCATAAATTTGTACCACCACTTTAACTATCCATTTTGGAGGCATCAATTGTGTGGTTAGGATTGCCTGATCAGCCTGAAGGGCGGAGAGCTGAATAAAGACCCATGTTTTCAATGAAAATTAATTTATGATTTTTTTAATTCAATAAATACTAACACTTTATTGTAATGCTCCACTAGTTTGTCACATGTGCAAATTTTCAATAACTTTAAATTAGGCCACATTAAGAGAGTATCTCATCCATCACTATAGCAACTAGACATGTAGAATTACATTAATGTTGCAATATGCAATCCAAAAATGTGCATGAGATGAGTAATGATTATAAATTACTTTAATTTAATTGGGAGACACTGGCTGCATTTGTTCACAATAACTATGATCGATTACATCATTTGGTTATCAACATAAAAGTGTAACTATGATAATTTTACATTATTTTAGTATCAAACCAATACCAAAATAAATTAATATTGGTTAGGGGTGTACATCGAGTTGAACCGAGTCGAGCTGGCCTCAGCTCGACTCGGCTTGAACAATGGCTGACCTCATCTTGAACTTGGCTCGGCTTGGTCCTTGAGCCTAATTGTCTAGCTTAGCTCGGTTCAGTCAGTAGCTCGGGCCAAGTGCAAGCCAAGATCGAGCCAAGTTCACCATTAAGACATTTCTACATACACTTAAATTGCGACTTCAAAATTTCACTGTTTTACAAATAGAATAAATGGTTTTTACATGTATTTTCTCAAACACCTTCCAACAAAATTTTATTTATTATTTAAAAAAAAAAAAAAAAAACAAAGAGAAAAAAGGTCTTTGTTTCATGTACAAACCTTCTTTGCCACCTTGCCACCAACCAAACTTTCCTTGCCACCAACCACATTTGCTGAGTCATTTTATCAACAGTTGATGAGCAACATGAATGACAAACTAGTTCGATCAAAGTTCAATTCGAGCTAGATTCGATCTGAGTCGAGTCAAGTTGGGGCTTGCTCGAACTCATTTTCAAGCTCAAAAAATCAGCTTGAACTCAGCTTCGAACCGAGTTGAATCGAGTCGAGCGAGCTAACCGAGCTAGCTCAATTTGTGTACAGCCCTAATGTGGGTATTAAATTGAAATTTTTGTTATAATCCAATTAAATTTATAATGATATAAAATTTTATATCTATCCGTGATCAAACATACATTTGACTTTGAAATATATATGATAATATTTATTTTACTAAATACTATGAAATGGTAACAATAGCTCGTTTATATTATTTTAGCATAGAGTTAGTAGTAGAGCTGAGCATATGTCCGGATCAGAACGGATCGGGCCTAACTCGAGCTGATCCGAAATCTCCCTGGTCTGACCCAAACTCGATCCGATCCGGGACCGAGTCTGGGTCACCTGACTCGGACCGATCCGATGCAGAGTTTGCCTGACTTGAACCGAGTCCGACTCAGTCAGGGAAACCGAGTCGGATCGGGTTGGGTATGATTTAGATCGTTTAAATTTAATCCAATTGTTTCATGTGGTGTGGTCCACTTCAGTCTTCAATATACTATATTTTTGTGGTCAAGGCTTAAAATGATATGTCCAAATGGATGAACGGCTTAGATAAAACATATATATCAAGGTAGGCCCCACATGACTGCAAAAACTGTATCCACGCTTTCACACGTACTGTAGTGTTGACGTTCACTGCAAGAAAGTGCAGTGACTTGCTGTGTTGACGTTCTTTTCACGCAAAGTCTGTGACTGTTTTGTGGGTCTCATCATGGGGTATGTGTTATATCCAAACTGTCCATCCATTTGGTGAGCTCGTCTTAAGGCTTGAGGCGAAAAATAAGATAGATCTAACTATCATGTGGACCATACGAATTGTTTAACAATGAAAATCATTCTCTGCTGCTATTTGTGGTGTGGTCCAGATGATTTTTGGATATTATTCATTTTTTGGATGATGCCCTATAATGATCCCTAAAAATATATGAATGGTGTAGATATAATAAATACATCACTGTGGGGCCCATGTAACTTTGATATCCTTTGACCATTCGTACAACTCGGAGCTCGAGGAGCATTAGTGCTCGTCTTCGCACGACACGTACTTACAGCAGCTGGAGCGTTGTCAGACAGACGTCACGTCATGGTGAGACATGGTCGGTGCTATGTAGGCCCCACCATGACGTATTTGTTTCATCCATGCTGTCCATCTATTTTTACCAATCATTTTACAGTATGAGTCAAAAAATGAGGTATATCCAAATCTCAAGTGGACCACATTATAGGAAACAGTGTTGAATGAGAGTTGACCATTAAAAATATCTTGAGGGCCATAAAAGTTTTGGATCAAGCTGATCTCAGTTTTTTCTCTTCATATAGGACCGTATGAACTAGTTAACAAATTGGTTATCAAATAAACAATATAGTAGGCCTTAGGAGGATTTTAATGGTGAATATCCAACCGTTATTGTTTTCATGTGGTGTGGTCCACCTGAGATTTATATTCCTCACATTTTTTGTACCAAGCCATAATATGAACTTAAAAAATGGATGAACGGAATGAATGAAACACATACATCTGGATCGGGCCGGATCAGATCGAATCGGATCCAAACGAATCGGATCAATCAGATTTGCTACTTACTCAAATCCAATCGGAATACCGTTCGGATCTGCCCGATCCCACCCGAACCTGACCGATCCAGGCCATTGGTTTTGTTCGAATTGGGGCAGATCGGGTCGGATCCACCGGATCGAGTCCATCTTGCATACCTCTAGTTAATAAAAAGGTAAACCTAAATAAACTTGCAAATGAAGAAGACTCATCGATGTGGCTTTGGTGGATCATTGTCTTACACCCACATCGATCCGTCTACTTCGCCTAATCAATTTAAGGCATGAACCAAAAGATACAATAGATTGCCATATGGAGTGGACCACACCATAAGAAACAATGGTGATTGAACACCCACCATTAAAAGCATCTCTGCATCCCCTGGAATGTTTATTCTATCTAACTCGTCGGCAAGGCCACGGAGACTTGCATGAAAGGACCACACAAATATCACCTTCATCCAAAACTTTTGTGGCCCTGTAAGTTTTTAATGTTCAATCATCACTGTTTTCTATACTGTGGTCCACCTGGGATTTGGATGGCCTGCATTTTTTGCCCATATCTTAAAATGATTAGGTAAAATAGATGGACATTTTGAATATAAGATGCACGCATTACAGTGGGCCCCACAGTCAGGGATCCACTGAAGCCAGACTCCTTAGTCGGAATTAGCTGTGACCAATAACCAAGAATGTGGGTGGGACCACCCAGCACGGCCCACCTCCATGCATGCAGTGTCCCGAAAGTAAAGCAGATACAAATCTCCTGCAGACCACATCACACAAAAAGTGGCCAAGGACCATTAAAAACCATTTGTGGGCGGTAATCCCCATAGAAGCTTTGGTCGGATCACTTATTGTGTATGGGTTCGGACGAAATTCGATTTCATCTAATTGCCTGCAGACCGAATTTGAGGGATATCCCTGCTGACATGACTTTGTGGGCTTAGTATATGTATGTGTTTTATCCACGCGCTCCATCTATTTTTTAGGTCATTTCATGACATGAGCCAAAAAAAAAAAGAGATAAATTCAAAGTTCAAATAGACCACACTATAGGAAATGAAGGAGATTGAATGGTTACCGTTGAGAACCTATTGGGGCCCAAAAAGCGTTTCAAGCTTATATTTGTGTGGAGGTGTACACGAGTGGAATCGAGTCGAGCTGTGCTAAGCCACTAGCTGACCACAGCTAGAACTCGGCTTAGCTCGGTCCTCGACCCCGCTGGCTAGATCGGCCTAGTTCGATTAGCAATTCAGCCCACATCGAGCTAAGTTTCAGCCAAGATTGAGCTTGTGTGGCATTTTCACAAATACATGGAGTGCACTTTCAATTTCTTATTATATGTAAAACAATAACAATGGTTTACAAGTATTTTATCAAACACCTTGTAGGTAATTTCAAAATTAAAAAAGAAAGATATTTGTTTCATATGTATACTTTCCTTGCCACCGGCAACCATCTCATTAAACACTTAGTGAGCAACATCAATAACAAAGTAGCTGAGTCACTAAACTGGTTCAATCTGAGTTCACTCGAGTTAGGGTTCGATCCAAGTCAAGTCGTGCTTGGGGAAGCTCAAACTCAGTTCGAAATTTTTACAACTAAAAAACCAGCACGACTCGGCTGGAACTCAATTTCAAAACCAAGTGAAATTGGGCTTTTTCAAGTCTAGTCGAGCGAGCTAACCCGGTTCGTGTACAGCCCTGTATTTGTGTTATATAAACATCACCGTGGCCCCGCGAAGGATTCGACAGATGGAGTCATATACTCACTGCTTCTTATGGTGTGGTCCACTTGAGTTTTGGACCTAACTCACGCCCTAAAATGAGATGGCAAAACGGATGGACGGCGTGGATAAAAGACATACATCACGTTGGCCCCCACAGAGTCGGGTCACTAGGGATATCCGTGGTGACCTGGTCTTCAGGTAATCCGCGTCCTCTCCGAGCTTTTCACTTGAAATGGTGGTAAACTATCACAGGAGTTTACTTCCTCTCTCTCTCTCTAAACGCCGCGGATTGCATTTTCAGACGTCTAGAGCATTGACACAGCACGATCTTGCATTTGCTTTTATTAATGGCAGTTACAGAAAGACTTCATCTCAGCAACCCTAGCTGTTGAAACCTCCTTTCTTCTCTCTCTCCCTCTACCTCTCTCTAAGCTCCGGTTTCCAAGATTTCCTGCGAGGATCAACGGTAGTCCTGATTCCTTCTTTTCTGCGCCTGACAAACGTAAGTAGTCTGATGATTTTGACCATGATTTATAGATCTGTCTGTTCGTCACTCGAATCTCTGTTTAGAATTGCGAATCAAGGAGTTCCGTTCCCGATCTCAGGGTTCTAGGGTTCTGATTTCGTGAATTCCATTTTAAAGTGGGTACGGCTTGATTGATTTCTCATTCGTAATCGCGCAGTGTTTGATTTTGAAATCTAGGGTTTTGCGAATTAGATCCTGTGGAATTTAAGCTGCACGGATTTGGATTTTCTTTGTTTTGTGTATTTAGGATGGAATTTTCCAGTGAGATTTAAAATTTTTTTTTTTTTTTTTGGGGTACTGACTAAGATTTTGTTTATTCGGGAGGCAAGTGGGCAATTTGGTCTATGATTCAATTGGATTTTTTGTGTACTTCGACTTTTCACTTTTTGAAGATAAACTGAAACCGATCTGTGAATTGGCTGAAATGAGAATGTTGATTTCAGGGTGTATATTTCTCGATAGCTGTAATGTTTCTTTGTTCCGGGAAATTGACGGGCTTGGATTGGCGTATATGGTGATTTTGTATTTATTTTGACTCTAGCAGATGTTAGATAAGCTGAAGTTGGTTATCTGCTGCTTGGTTCTGTCAGCTTTTTAAATGCCTAGTTTGTGTCTGGATTTGTATGCAGAAGTGAATAGAATTGTGAGCATTTGGTTTCATTGTGAGGAAATGACGGAAGTTAACAATGTCTCCTAGGATTCATAATGGGGAAATTCCCTTCAAAATGCAGTTGTGTGGAGCCCCGCTCCTCAACGTGAACGCTAATGGAGGAAATTACAATTTGGTTATTTCCACTTTACTGAATAATGGTTGCAAATTTGCAACCCAATTTGATATTGCATCGAAATTTGCATTTACTTTTGGCTGGTTCTATTGCAATTTTTTTTTTTTTTTTTTTTTTTTTTTTCTGTTATCCATAGCCTACATTTCACAAGCTTGAATTTTCTAGCTTGGTTCCTCAATTTGGTCAGTGGGAATTTGTGAAGTTGGTTTCACATTTATACGCCCATTTACAGATGCATTTTGTTTCGACATTTGTGTGCCAATTTACGTATCTGTCACATAACAGTTCTTTGGTTTTCATAACTAATGGGTGTGTTCTTGGTAACACCAATTTAGCAGGCCAGTATTGCTCTTTCCCCCAAATTTTAGTTTTTTACTTGATTTTTATTTTATTTTTATTTATTTTTATTTTTGCATAATTTTCTTGGCATTTGTACATTGAGTTAATTACGAAAACCCGCCTACTTTTTGGTTTATTTTTGAGTACACGCCTCATTTAGAAATACTTACAAATACACGCATTCTATTTAAAAATACGATGAAAAAGCAGCTTGTTTGATTTTGACTAATGATTTCTGATGGAAAGGCGCCGTTAAGGTCTTTGAAAGAACATTTTGCCCTTGCTGCCAGTTATATTCACAATTGGACCCCAATTTTTTTGTGCTTGCTTTCGTTAGTGTGTTTGGAGCTCACCTTTAGCATCCAAAGTGATCCATGCCGTCCATTTGTTTTGCAAGGCCATTTCACGAACTGATCACCTATGTCCTAGGAAGGTTTCAATGGTGTTCATCATCCGAATTTGGTTTTATTGTTGTGGCTCAAATCTGGCTGATATTTTACGTGAAGCCATAATATGAGTTTCAGTCGTGGATGAATCCCCACCATTAAAAACTTCACTAGGGCCACCGGAATGTTTATTTGCCATCCAACCTATTGATAAGGTCACAAAGACCTAGATGAAGAGACCACACAAATAAAACCACCGAAGCTGTGCCTGCTGCTGCCAGCCTGTATTACATGCTGGCTGACATGGCGGGAGGCCTTTAAACGACGTGACTGCCCCACGGCAGGTGGGGCCCATCATGATGTTTGTGAGAAATCCACTCCGTCCATCAGTTTTGGCAGGTCATTTTAAGGCATGAGATGAGAAATCAGGGGGATATGATGCTCAAGTGGGCCACATGATGGGAAACAGTGGAAATGGGCTGGTTACCGTTCAAACCTTTATGGTCTCCACTTGATGTTTATAAGCATCCCTACCTGTGGGGCCCACTGTTATGTATGTAACTTACATCCACACCATCCATCCATTTTGACAACTAAATTTAGGGCAAGATCCAAAAAATGAAGCAGATCCAATTATCAAGTGGACCATATCATAGGAAACAGTGGTGATTGAACTTCTAGCCATTAAAAACTTAATACGGAGCATCTTAATGTTTGCATAGTGTTTATTTGCCATTCAATCCGTTGATAAGGTTACATAAGCCTAGATGAAGGGAAATAACAAATATCAGCTTGATCCAAAACTTTTGTAGCCCATTAATGGTCGATCACCACTATTTCTATGGTACGGTCCACCTGACTGCCACTATATTTTTGGTATGGTCTATTTGATAATTAAACGTGCTTCATTTTTTGGATAGTGCCCTGAAATGATTTGGGAAAGCAGATGAACGGTGTGGACATAGAATACATGTGGGCCTTATGGTAAGGGCCGCACCGTCTTGGGTGAGTTCAAGGTCTCACCTAATTTGTTCCCTCCCTCTCCGCTGCCAACCAGCTTGTATAGGCTGGTTGATGTGACGTGAGATGACTTTTAATGACGTGACTGCTCTACGGCACGTGTGGCCCATCATGATATTTGTGAGAAATCCACTCTGTCCATCTGTTTTGGCAGGAAATTTTAAGACTTGAGATAAAAATTCAGTAGGATATGAAACTCAATTGGGTCACACGATTGGAAATATTGGAAAGGGGCTGCCTATTGTTCAAACTTTTCTGGGCTCCACCTAATGTTTATATGCAATCCAAACCGTTCATAAAGTGGTCCAACTGTTCATAAGGTCATGACCACTGGGATGACTGAAAGAAAAAAAAAAAAAATCCTGATCCAAATCTTTTGTGGCTGCACAAATGTTTCAATGGTGGGCATACAATCTCCACTATTTTTTGTTGTGTGGCCACTTGAGCTTTGGATCTGCCTCATTTTTGGGGTCATGCCATAAAATGAGCGGGCAAAACATATGGACTGGGTGGATTTCTCACAAACTCCATGGTGGGCCCCACCTAGCTTCGGAACACCAAACGAGAAAGCTCTTCTCTCGCTTAGTTTGAAATGAGGGGTATTTTTCCTTTTAAAAAAAATACTGTTGTAAAACTGTATGTAATCCTCACGACATATGACGGCAGGCGGTTATACCATAACGGCACACAAAAGGTAGGCGGCTCCCTTAAAATATGCCAAAAGCATGTGTATTTTCGAAAATAGACCAAAAGGTAGGCGGGTTTTCGTAAATAACTTTTGTACATTTACCCATTACTTTTTAATAACATTTAGTATGTTCGAATGTGTTGGTGTATTGCATCTTGAGGTTACTGTTTCCAATACAATGTCTGGCACACCAACAGACATGATGGCATGTGTTCATTTGTTTTACAAATGAAGTTTAGGGGAATCAAGGGATTTCTCTTGCCAATAGGTTTTTTTTGTACCACTGCCGTGGTTATGGTGCTTTATTTTTTTGATGGATGAAAAAAAGTTTGAATGCTTTATGGTTAGTTCCTTTACTGCAGGTGCTCATAAACCGAATTTTCTTGCAGATTGTGACTTCAGTTTTGGAAACTGGAAAGCAAGGAAACCAAATGGCACACGGAGGTGTGGGTTTTTGAACCCAGCATCTGATTCTTCCTGGATTTGAGTGGCATTGAGATTTATGCTTCAGCGCTAAAAATAACACCGGCCAAAATTCAGCGACCAGGTTCAGGGGGTGACTTGCCCCAGGGTGGTGAGTACGGCCCATTCCCTGTCCCTCGGAGAGTGAATTCCTCCCATGCTGTTGTGATGGATGATATGGAGAATGGAACTATGGGGTCCTATCAGGACAGACCAAGAACTTTCCCTATGATGAGGAGTAAACCCTATACTCCATTGGTAAGGTTCATTAGTTGCTACAACTTTTCATTATTAATAAAAACTACATCTTAAATCTGTCCGTCTGAATCCCATTCAGCTGATACTTCGGTTATTATGGTGCTTATGATTTATGAAATGTAGAGTCTTGCTTTGTGACATAACTCTTGTTGGTGGTTTTGAGTTGTTGGTAATGGCATTTGAAGGTTGTAGAGGGAGGAAATTATGTGGCGATAGGGAGTCACTGTATTGTTTTGAGTGATATACTTTGTGTTGCTGCTCACAAAACAAATTACTTGTGGTCGATTTTCAGATCTTGTGCTCTTTTAATTCCAGTAGAGAACTTCTATTTCTAGTAGCAGTACTGTCTGAAATTTAGAGTTCTGAATGCCCTCCCTGATGCAAGTAGAAGCGTAAAAGAAATCCCAATAGCAAGAATATGAATTCATGTACCTGGTTGGGGCATGGATACTACCAATAATCATCCAACCCCAACACTCACACACACCCACACACCCACACCCACACACAAAAAAAAAAAGGGAAAAAAAGGAAAAAGAAAAAGAAAGAAAGAACGAGTCTAAATTAACCACACATGAATTCTTAGAATATGGGAATGATCCGTGTTGATCCGATTAATGTATGAAATTGCCTTTAAGAAAAGTCTGTATGAAATCCTACAAAGGGGATGCATATAGATTCTATAAAATATTATATACTTGCTAGGCCATATAGTTTATGTAAAGAGTTCTACCTCATCCCAACGATCTAAATCAGCTGGTATGGCTGGCTGTATGGTTAGGATTACTATGCAATTTGCATGAGTCCTATAAAATAGGCATTAAATGCAACGGTTCTCCCAAAGGATTTTTTGCCAGTTCTAGAGGTCTCCGCCAGGGAGACCCGCTGTCTCCTTTTCTATTCTTAATAGTGGGTGAAGCCTTATCCAAGATGTTGCAAAAAGGTTTAGAAGTTGGTATTATTGGCGGTTGTCACATCAGAGGCATGTCTCCCATATCCCACATTCAGTATGCAGATGATAACCTCCTTTTCTGTGAAGCCGATCTTGATAAGGCGAGTGATCTTCGCACCATCATTCGTTGTTTTGAGGCGGTCTCGGGTCTCAGAGTTAATCTGGCTAAATCCACTATCTTTGAAGTTAACATGGAAGAGACGGAGGTCTCCGAGTTCGCTGATCTTTTCAATTGCTCGTTTGGTTCCCCTACCACGATTTTCGTTGGCCTTCCTCTTTCGGTGGGTAAACCTCCAAAATTTCTGTGGGATAGAGTCATTGATAGATTCGAGAAGCACCTAGCTTCTTGGAAATGCAAGTATCTATCAATAGGGGTCGCCTTACAATGATCAAAGCGGTCTGCTCCAGCCTGCCGCTATACTATATGTCTTTATTCAAGTGTCCGAGATCTGTTCTGGACAAGCTTGAAAGCCTAAGACGTGATTCCCTTTGGTACGGTAAAGGGGACAAGAAGAACTTCCATCTGGTCGACTAGAATACGGTGTGCCTTCATACCCGAGATGGTGGCGCAGGCGTCAGAAATCTGAAGTTGATGAATTGGGCTCTTCTTGGTAAATGGACCTGGAGACTCGGGTTTGAGTCCGGGTCTTTGTGGAATTCCTTGGTTAAATGTAAATACGGTCAGTCAGTTGGAGGGTGGTGGACCAAAGATTCAGCAGCCTATAGAGCTTCAGCATTATGGAAAGGAGTGTTAGAGATAAAACAGGTAGTCCTCAATGGGATTTGCTTCTCGGTTGGCAACGGAAATAATATTTCCTTTTGGGATGACACTTGGATTGGCGATATCCCTCTAAAAGAAGTGTTTCCATCCATCTATCGTCTGGCTCCTAATCGGGTTTTATCAGTTGCAGATAGCTTCTCGCCTCTCGGTTCTAAGTATGTGTGGAATATTCCGTGTTGAAGAAACCTTCAGGATAATGAAATTACTGAGCTTGTGGCCCTGTTATCTCTGCTCAATAGCAGCAATCCAGATCAGCGTGTTTCCGACAGAATTATTTGGCATCAT